>RJWM01003512.1:6873-57868 GCA_004363535.1 Dasyprocta punctata | reverse complement strand
CAGTGGCTTAAGCACCTGTCTGGCAGGCAGGCGTGAGGCTGAGTTTGATCCCCGGTGCCGCCAAAAAAAAAAAAAAAAGTTATTAAGATTGCTGGGTGTGCAGGAGTTTGGCTCAGTGGCTTAAGCGCCTGTCTGGCAGGTGTGAGGCTGTGATTTGATTCCCAGTGCTGAAGGAAAACAAAACAAAAGTACTGCTGGGTGTGGTGGTGCACATCTATAATCGCAGCACTTGGGAGGCTGAGGCATGAGGATCTCCAGGAGAGTTCAAGCCCAGTCTGGGCTACATAGTGAGTGCAAGCCCAGCCTAGACTACACAGTGAGACCCTTAAAAAAAAAGTTATTAAGATTGAAGAGGCACACATTATGCATGCTATTCTTTTTGCATAAGGTAGGGGTGGGGGTGTAGAGGTTCTAGGGATTCGACCTAGGACCTCACTTAGACTAAGCATATGCTCTATCACTAAGCTACACCTCAACCAAATTTTTAAAATTTTTGTTTGTTTTGAGACAGGGTCTTACTGTGTTGCTCAGACTAGCCTCAAATTCCTGGACTGAAGGGATCTTCCAGCCTCACCCTTCCAAGTAGCTGGGACTATATAGGCATGTGCCATCAGGCCCAGCTGCCAATAAATATTTTCATGAATAAGTAAACATACTTAAGTAGAACCAGTTAACTTCATTTATAGCAAAGCAGAGATGTGATTTAGTTAAGAGAAGCAACTAGAGTTGTACATGTGCTCCAGAAATTGCTAACATTCAGCTTTTAATTCTTTGAAGAGATTCAGAAAATGTGCCCTGCCTCACAAAAAGAAAAGGGTAAGAGAAACACAAAGACAAAGTAGGAACCAGCACCTGCCTGGAAGCATTAAGCCCTAAGTCCAGACTGTCAAAGATCTACCAAGCCGCTCTGGGCAAGTCACTTCTCTACATTCCAGACTGTTATAAAATTCCTTCCATCTCTGGTTCCATGAGGAAGAAAGCCATTAAGAGGTTACCTAACACACTACTGCCCAAGCTTCTATCTTGATCACCTTGGGTTTTGCCAAATTCATTATACCTTCACCATTATTTTTTCTTTTTTAATTTTTTGACACAGGATCTTGCTGTGTAGTCAAGGGTGGTCTTGAACTCACTATGTAGCCCAAGTTGGGCCTCAAACTCATGCCTCCCAAGTACTGCGATTACAGACGTACACCACCATACATGGCACCACTATTTTTTTAAAATAGACTTTTTAAACAGTAACCTTACCTTAAGCAATTAAACAACAGTTTATTCTTCTCTCTACCAAAATATACTATTAAATTGTAAATATTCAATCAAATTCAGTTTTGTACTGCATACCCAAACATTGGAAAATAGTAACCTAACCATTATAAATCAAAATCATAAGAGGACAGAAAAAAACTACACTGAGATGCCATCTTACCACAGAAAAAATGGCTATTATCAAAGAATGTCATCACAATAAATGCTGGCAAGGATGTTAGGGGGAAAAAAAGAACTCTACTACATTGTTGGTGGGAATGTAAACTAGTACAATCACTATGGAAATCAGTGTGAAGATTGCTGAAAAAACTAAAACTAGAAACTGGGTGTGCTGGCACATGTCTGTAATCCCAGCACTCAGGAGACTGAGCAGGAGGATTGCTGTGAATTCGAAACCAGCCTGGGCTACAAAGTGAGCTCAAGGCCAGTCTAAACTGCATAGTGAGACTCTGTTTCAAGAAGACAAAAAAAAAAAAAAAAACTAAACCTAGAAATTCCATTTGACCTGGCTATTCCTCTTCTAGGTATCTACCCAAAGAGTTAAAATCATCACATTGCAGGGACACAGGCAAATCCGTGTTTATGGCAGCACAGTTTATAATAGTCACACCATGGAAAGAGCATACAATGTCCCCATCGATAGATAAGTGGGTCACAAAAATGTGGTATTTATACATAATGGAGTATTACGCTGCTATCAACTTGAGGCATTCATAGGTAAATGGATGCAGCTGGAGAACATAACGTTAAGTGAAGTAAGTCAGACACACAAGGTCAAATATCGCATAGTTTCTCTTATGAGAAACACAAAGAACAAAATAAAAGAGATAAATAAGAAACAGGGAGATATTCCAATATTTCCCCAAACCACAAATCCCATTTCTAAAAACTATTTCAATATACACAGTAATTGGTTTCATTCATACTAGTTTATTTTAGTTCATTTAAAAGAAAGCTTTGTGTTGACTTTTTTTGTTTTTGTTTTGGGTACTGGGCATTGAACTCACGAGCTTGCGCTTGCCAGGCAGGCGCTTATGTCACTGAGCTAAATCCCTGGCCCCCTGTGATGACTTTTCTTAAGAATCTTTTTGATTCATGTCTCGCACTCTGAGTAACTACCTGAAGATAATAATACAGAGTGTAATAACTATTGTTATTCTCTTATTTATGAAATTGGTTTTTTCATGAAATTAAAAAAGAACAGAATGACATAGAAAAGAAATGTAATTTCATAGTCTCAATAATCTAATAATCTAAGGTTTAATCTTCACTATAATTAGTCACTTTGGGGGGCATACCGGGAATTACACTCAGGACCTCACACTTGCTAGGCAAGTGATGTGCCACTGAGCTAAATCCCCAGCCCCAAGAAATACCATTTTTTAAACAACATAGGTTCACTGAAAATTGAAGACAGATGATTTTTTAATTTTCATTTGAATTAGGAATTTATTTCTTTTAACTTGCTTGTTTTTAAAATAGGATTTCACTATGTAGCCAACTTGCGGTGATCTTTCTGCCTCAGCCTGCAGACAGGTAGGATTATACTTATTTCCTTTAACACTTTTTTTTTTTTTTGGTGGTTATGGAAATAGAAGCCTCTCTGTATATTAGACATGCATGCAAGTACCCTACCACTGAGCTACTACCCTTCCAAGCCCTACCTCCTTTTGTGAGAACCTCTTAACTCTACCCTTGCATATCTAAATTCAGACTGAAAAAAAATTAAATCTAATTCAGACTAAAATAAGAAAAGCAATTACTTTCTTCTTTATTGAAACTACCAAAAAGAAAACAAAAATAAATAAATTTAAAACAATTTAAAAAAAAAAAACATTCTGGGGGTGGTGGCGCATGCCTGTAATCCCAGCACTTGGGAGGCTGAGGCAGGATAATTGCCATGAGTTCAAGGCCAGCCTAAGCTACATAAAAAACCCCATGCGCGTGCACACACACACCCACCATTCACTCAGAAGCCTCAGTTGGGCTTAAGCCCAGGAGTTTGTGATCAGCCTGGACAATACAGTCAAATCCTGTTTCAAAACAAAACATTAAAATTAAGTACCATGTTTATCAGCATGGAAGTGCTCTTAAAAACAAACATTATCATTCAATGCATAAAAAGAAAATGTACCCACTTCTTAACTTGGAAGTCAGAGAACAGTATCCATATGTGCATCATGTTTTACTAATTCATAAAGTTTCCCTAGTCTAAATGATTCCAACAGTACTTTACAACCAAATCTAATTATCAATAAAAGTGGCTGAGGGTCTATCTAGCTCAGTGCTAAGAGTGTACACCTAGCATCCAAGAGGCCTGGGTTCTCTCACCAGCTCAAATACTTATACCTAGGCCGACACCTGCATTCAATGTGATACCAGGATGTATAATTGAAGCTACTGCTTTCTCTAGGAATACTTAGCAATCAAAAACACATTAACAAAGCTCAAGTCAATAATGACATTTTGAACAATACTGAACATAAAGACACCTTTTTCTTTTCTTTTTTTTTTTTGAATTGTGGGGTTAGGGATTGAACCCAGGGACTGGTATATGCTAGGCAAGTGCTCTACCTACCACTGAGCTGTATTCCCAGCGCTTTTATTTATTTTGAGTCAAGGTTTTGCTAAATGGTTCAGGTTTACCTCAAACTTTCAATCTTCCTGTTTCCACCTCCTGAGTACCTGGGATTATAGCTACTTACTTACAGCTTACAAAGACAATATTTTGAGTTAATAGTATTTAACAAGACTAATAGTTGACAGTTATCTCTCACTAGGATCACCTTAAAACAGAAGTGACAAGCTTAGATATAATACTAAATCTGTCAATTTTTGATAGATATTAATGAGTTTACTGAAGAACAAGTGAGGCAAATAATGTCTACCTATGATTATTCATATTACTTTATCCTTAAGACCTGGTGCCTATAACTAAAACAGTAAAGCTCCTCAAGGCCATCTCTATGGGCCATCCCAACCTGCCTAAATCTCATAAGCAAGAGCATTTTTGCTATACGAAGTACTGCAAACCAAAGATAAACCAAGTATGTATAATATAGTATCATAAGGCAGAAAAGAAAAACCAAAGTCACACACTGCTACAAATGAGAACCAAACACTGCTAAAATGTCAGCTTGAGAACATAATTTATATCTGACTCATCATCCCTGTTCTTGATACTCCTGTTTCACAAAAAGTATGCACTCAAAAACTATTTGTTGAATATCTAGCGAAGAATAAAATTTAACGTTTTCATAGCAATGGATTATTGTAAATAGAAAAGTCCACATTCTGCGAGGTTGGGGCGGGAGTATGGCAAGTTAGCCCAGCTAGACGTAGCTCAGGGAGAAGGCATTGGGTTCAATCCACAGTACCAACAAAACAAAAGAAAGAAAAGCAGCAAAAATTCAGGAATTGATTGTCCAATCACCTTGTCATCATTGTATACTATGGCAACTTTTCAATTCACTGGCCATATTTTCCCTGCTAATTAAATAAGAAATCCATTCTAATTAAGCACATGAGCTGTTTTAGTAACTGTCAATTTAACTGGCTAGAGCCAAACACTTTAAACAACGTGCGTCTAGACTTATTTACATAAAACTCCCCAAAATGTGATGTATACAGTGACTATTATTAGTTAAGAAGTAAAATTCAGCAGATAGTTGTCATCACTGCCATTACTTGATCCTTACTCTTCGATAGGCTCCTGATGTAGCTCAATGGTACAGCACTTGCCTATAACATCCCCTGGCTTTAATCCTTAGCACTGGAAGAAAAGAGAAAAAATAACATTCTGATACTACTACAGTGCAGCTTTATTCAAAGCATTTTTAACAGTTTCTCATGGAACTCTTTCTGTTTGTCATATTGTGTACTATGTGCCATGATCAATAATTGTTAGGTACTAGTGCCAGTCTCCTAAAAGTTTTCTGTGAGGTTCCACTTCTGTAAGTTGCAAGCCAGGCATGGTGACACATACCTGCAATCCCAGTATTTGGCAGGCTGTGGCAAGAGAATTAACGCAAATTTCAGGCTAGCCTGGCCTACATAATGAGTTCAAGACCAGCCTGAACTACATAGTGAGACCTTGTCTCAAAAAACCAAAAAATTAAAAAAGAATAGTAACAGCTGCAGAAGCAACAGCACCCACTCCACAATACACCCATAGGTGCTGTTTCATTGACTGACTGATTATGGTACTAGGGATTCTACCGCTGAGCCACATCCCCAGCCCTGTTTTTTTTTTGTGGCACCGGGGATTGAACTCACAGCCTCACACTTGTCAGACAGGCACTTAAGCCACTGAGCCAAACTCCCGGCCCTGGTTTTTTGAGGCAGGGTCACACTATGTAGCTCAGGCCGGCCTCGCGCTCGCGTTGTAGCCCTAGCCGGCCTCCCTGTTTTTATTTTGAGACAAAGTCTCACTAAATTGACCAGGCTGGTCAATCAAACTTGTGATCCTCCTGCCTCAGCCTAAGTAGCTGGGATTACAGGAGTGTGTAGCCACATCCAGTGCCTCACCTCCTCTTATTTCATTCAATCTTCACTACAATCTTGTATTGTAAAGTATTGTCCTTATCTGGAAACGGACAAGAAGGTAAGTGACTTGTCAAAGGTGTCCCAGTTAACAAGTAGTGTTGAGCTGTATTCATCCCAGGCAGTCTGACTCCAAGGTCTACCTATACTCTAGTGTGTAGGCTACGGGTCCATGTGAAATAGAAATAGGGTACCTACTTATCTCCACTTATGAATAGCATTACCAAGTAACTAAATGCCTCTTTTCATTTGCAATTCCTACTTAACACTTGGACACAGTATAGTTGCTGAAACAGCATAGATTTCATTTGAAAAGTTCCTAGATGTACTTTTCCTACATTTACTTCTAAGCATGAGCACACACACGCGTGCATACACACACAAGATTACAATCTCTTATTATAATTCATAAACTTTGCATTTATGGGCTATTAACTTGCTGGTTCTACAGGTTCCAAGGCTTTAAAACTCAATGACAGGGAAATAATAATATAGCAAGTCACATTCTCAAAGCCAAATCTTTATTTTTGTTTAACATTAAGAATGTTTGCACATGCAACTATTGTCAAGCTTCTATCTACCGGTTCTGTAAACCTGCAATGTTGTGTATTTACTCTAGTCATTTGCTTGTCTCTTTTGCTTGTTGTTTTTACTATATATGTCGTCTTTTTTTGTTTAAAAAAAAAAAAAAGAATGTTTGCACAAAATCCTTTATAAGATATAAGAAGGCATGCGAGCGCAAGGCTGGCCTGAGCTACACAGTGCGACCCTGCCTCAAAAAACCAGGGTTGGGAGTTTGGCTCACACTTAAGCACCTGTCTGGCAGGCGCAACGTTGTGAGTTCAATTCCTGGTGCCACAAAAAAAAAAAAAAAAAAAAAAGATATAAGAAAGCAAACTTGTATTTCAAGTCATATACACAAGGAGCTACTTTCTGATTGGTCTTTCAATCGGCTCCCAAAAAATATGTTCATCATCTTTGAAAAGATGAATTAAACATATGAGTACTGTACTGTAGGAAAAAGTTTAAGAGGAGAAGGTAAATTAAATTACATAACAGGGGCTGGGTCTGTGACTCAGTCATAAAGGGTCTAGGAATCTCCAGCACTGTTAAATATATAAATAAATACATGGGAGATACACCAAAGACCTAAAAGGTAAAACTAGGTTTATCACCTAAAATAGAATCCATCAAAAACATGTATACACACTTTAGCAGTCTGCTATATTAACATGTCTGGAAATTAATGGCCATTACTTTCAAGCACCTCTTGTAATACTAGAGATCAAAGATAACATTTTTTTTTTTTTTGCCGCACCAGGGATCAAACTTACAACCTCAAGCCTACCAGACAGGCGCTTAAGCCATTGAGCCAAACTCCCAGCCCTAGTTTTTTGAGGCAGGGTCGCACTATGTAGCTCAGGCCGAACTTGCACTCGCATTGTAGCCCAAGCCGGCCTCGAACTCACAACGCTCCACCTACCTCTGCCTCCCGAGTGCTGGGATTAAAGGTGTGCGCCACCACACCCGGCAAAGATAATATATTAACCTTATGATGTCTTGGTAAATTTATCATTAAAATACTTGTGCCACTTTTTCTTTTCCTGGGATATACTTTTTTTTTTTTTGGCCAGACTCTGTATGTTGGACCCTAAATTCCTTAATGCTGTTAAGTTTTGTTTTAAGAAGCACTTCAACATACAGTGTTATTTTGCCTCTAAAAGGGCTAATGTACATACAATCATTCAGCATAAACTAGACTTATAAAAAGGTAACATTCACTCCTAATCAAGTAGCTTATAAAGTACTTTCGCACATAACATTTATTTCATTGAAGTTGGGCATGGTGGTACATACCTATAACCCTCGCACTCTGGGAGGCTGACACAGGAGGATTGCCAATTCAGGTCCAGCATGGGCATTTAGTGACTTAGCAAGACCATGTCTCAAAATAAAAAGGAGGGAGGGGCCTGGCTGGGATGTAGCCCAAATTCAAAGGCCCTGGCATCAATCTCCAGAACCACACACACATAAAAAAAAAATTATTACCATTCTGTTGAGTAGTTACAGCGATCTCTTAAACCCATCTTAGAGAAGAGGAATGAAATGATTCACCTAATGACAATTTGCTACTGATAAAGTCTCTAACTCAAATCACATGACATCACATCCCAGGCAGGCTTTCCATATCACACTGGGCTCTCCATTTCACAAACGAAGTCACAAAACTATCCTGTCTGCCCAATTTGCACAGATCTATTAACCACATTGTAAGAACAAGTGTCAGCTATGAATGATACCATGTGTTACAATCACAAGAAGGAAAGATAACTCAGTTTTTCTCTGAGAAGACTAGCATTAGGTTCAGCACTCAATCTATACTTTCCTAATGTAGACCTCACAATAGCTGTTCAGGTAGGTGCTGGTATTGCCATTGCCTATACCTCCAGCAAACAGGCCCACAGAGGCTCAGTAATTTAACTAAGATCACCCCCCCATTACATGCCACAACAATGATTTTAACCATATGTCAACTATACTACACTGCTTTACACTGTATCACAGTGATGCCCTTTTCCAGGCAACACCAAGAAAAACACTGTTTAGTTTAAAATATTTTAATGTTTTAAACTATCCAACATTCTCCCACTTGTTGCTGTCATAATCTTAGTTCCCAACAGAGCATCTTTTCTCAGTCCTGATTTCCTCTGCTTTACTTTTGCCATCAGCTGGCCTTACTGTGCCTGGAAGAGGCTAGCCATTAGGACAAAGAAGGGGTGTAGCTTTAACTAACAGTGTCTTATATGGCCACAGAACTCATCCAAATACTTTTTCCTGGGTATAAGTAAAGTCTATCAAATAGTACATAGTGACCACCAGAAATGTGACCTTGCCCAAACAATTAGTAAGTGAAAACAATAAACAAACTATGAAAATCTATCATTTCAATCACCACTTGCAAGGGCTTTAATCCAGATAAAATAGAAAAACAATAAAACGCACAAAAGAAATTGTATTACCATCCCACAGTCTGATATTCCACCATACTACTGTGAATATTCTTGTCAATCATTAAGTATATAGACAGCATTAACCTCAAAATATTATGTGCTCCCCCCAGATAATTAGTGTTAATAAGGGACAATGATAGATGAGGAAAACTGTAAATACAACACTTTAGATCTTTTAAACTAGGAAAGATTATTGAAGGACTTGTCAGAAAAAAATTCAATTAGCTTTAAGTAGTTAAGGTGTACTAAGACTCCCAAAGGGGGTTTCCTTATCTGAAACAAGCAGGAGGAACTTTGTGTTAACACAAGCTGTACTTACAATGGAAGATAAATAGCTAAAAAGGCTTTTAACCAAAATTCCACGTTCAGAGAATAAAAAAAGCTAGGTCCATTTGAGCCAAACTGGAGGGGCCAGTGGAAAAGACTGCTGTTAGAAGTAAGTAGAGGAGGACATCTCTCTACAGGGAGAATTGAGCTACAGGGAGTGTGGGAGGAGTGGGGGAGGAACAAGGGGAAAAGAAGGCTGGAACCCAGGAGGTACTGAGAGGTAGGTAACTTAGATCTACAAAAGTTAAGGAAGTGATTGCCTAGATCCAGAGCCTGCCTGTGCAAAACATCATCTTCTTCTACAGGCTAAAATTAAGTCAAAAGCCAGGCGTGGTGGCGCACGTCTTTAATCCCAGCACTCGGGAGGCTGAGGTAGGAGGAGCGTTGTGAGTTTGAGGCCGGCTTGGGCTACAACTCGAGCACAAGGCCGGCCTGAGCTACACAGTGCAACCCTGCCTCAAAAAACCAGGGCCGGGAGTTTGGCTCAGTGACTTACGCGCGTGTCTGACAGGCGTGAGGTTATGAGTTCACTCCTGGTGCCGCAAAAAAATAAAATAAAATAAAATTAAATTAAATTAAATTAAGTCAAAGGAAATGAACTGACCAAGATTATTATAAAAAAAAAAAGAATCCATTTAATATGCAGAATAGAGGAAGATCCTATACAAGGATAAGGGGAGTAGGACTGGGGGATAGAGTGCGTGTATGCACTAGGACTCAAGCTCTTGGTTTGACTGTCAGCAAAACACACACACCCCACATACCCAAAAGGACAAGGGAAGTAACTGAAAGAGAATGGAAGGCACTTTAAAAAATGTATTAGTTTTAAATGGTGAGTTGTATGGTACATAACTTATATCTCAATAAATCTATTATTTTTAAGTGTGTTAAACTGGGCAATGTAGGAGTAGTTGTGATTTAATTTGCTGGATTAGTTTAGCTGTCTATAAGAGCACCTTAATATCCCTCCCTAAATCGACTTGTGTCTGGCAACATCTCTGCAGGCGTATGTACAGAAGAACATATAGTAGCAGGGATACTGCTTCCTCTTTAATGAGGAGGTATTTCTCCATTTTTGTCTTTGAAATTTATCATATAAAAATTTACACGACGGTGTGAGGGACCATAGCTTTTGTGTGTGTGGGTCTGCCTTGAAGTGGAAAATCAGGTTTCTTCCTAGGATGATCTAGTGCCAAACTCTATCTAGTCAGAGAAAACGATCTGAGGTGGAAAGGTCAGGTCAGTTCAGGAGAAATCCCAGAAGGTTTATCGTGAAATGATCACACAAGTCCTGTCTCGCTCCTCTAAAACTGGACTATAGGCCCCGGTGTCACTTCCTACTGTTACTTGGCGAAGACAGATGCTTTGCAGTGATCCCAGAAGTATCCGACGAGCTGCCCACTTATGCAAATCAGAAAGCCTCGGGGAGCGACCTGGGTGAAGTTAAGCGCCACATCCGGCGTTGGGCTCCCGGTTCCCGCCTCCCAATGTAGGAAAAGGGACTAATGGAGTAGGGTTTCGGGGAGCCGCCCCTCCCCCCCACGCCCCGCCCCACCCGCCCTGGCCTAGGGCCGCGAACCCAGGGAGTTGGGGGCAGCGGCGGCGAGCGCCCCCACCAGCGACAGGCGCACCTCCCCCGCGACTTCTTTCGCCGCAGCCGCCGCCGGGTCGGGGCCTCCCCGGGAGCAATAGGCTATCGATTCAGCTGCCTGTCGCTAGGAGCCCCGGGAGAGCAAGGCCTACACCGACGGGCCGGAGCCCCGGCCTCGATTTCACCACTTTCCCCACACCGGAGGGCGAGCCGGGGGCGACCAGGCCCCGCTGGGCGGGGGGGCGGAGAAGCGCAGACCACCTGCAACGGTGGCCTCGGGGAAGCGGGGTGAGAGGGCCGAGTTCCCACCAACAAGTCTCCCGGGGGTCGCCCATCCACCCCCTGCCTCGCGAGTTGCGCATTCAAGTTCAGGCTGGTGCCCCTCAGCCTCCGAGCCCTCGCCACTCGCAAAACCATAATAAAAACAAGACGCGGAAGAGGTCGCCACAGGACCGGCGGAGATGGAGCGGGCCTCGGAGCGCTCCCCTCCCCCGACCCCGCCAAGCCTCGGTCGCAGCCCCTGGCCTCTCGGGGTCCGGTCCTGTCACCGCCCGGCCCCAAGGGCCCTTCTCCATGACACCCGCGACAGGGGCTCGCGCTCCCTCTGCCCCCGGCGCGCCTCGGCCCCCTCCCCCTGCAAATCCCAAAAAATGCCCCCCCGCACCTTTTCAAGTCCGCGGAGGAGGAAGAGTTTGCCGTCAAACTTTGTCAGGCGGTAACCTGGCCCCCTACCCCGAACCCCACCGGAGGGGGCAGTCATCAGAAGAGATCACTTTGCACTTGGGGTAAAGCGAATTAAGGACCTGTCAACCATTTTGGGTCTTCTTTTTTTTTTTTAATAGAAGACACCCTCTCTTTCCTCTCCCTCCCTCCCTCCCCCTGCAATGGTTTTAATTTGACACCAAATCTTCCCACCGCTGGAGAGGGGCAGAGGAGGGAGGGGTGGGGACGGAGGGCGGCGAGGGAGAGCGACAGGGGAGGCGCGGGGAGGGAAAGGGGGTTGATTTACCTGAGACCAGCCACTGGCCTCCATTGTTGGAGAATTCAATGGCATTGACACAGCCGAAGTGGCCGAGGAGGTCCTTCTTGTAGAGGTTTCTGCAGCCCCGCAGGCGTCTCCTCTGAAAGTCCTGAGTGAGCAGGGGGTCCCCATGCAAGCCCCGCTGGGACAAGAAGCCCACCACTGACCTCATGCTGCCCCCCAGGCCAGCTCTCCTCTTCATGCTGGAACCGCCGCCGCCGCTCGCGCCGCCGCCCCTCCCTCGGCCTCGCGCGCGGCCGCCGCTCCCCGCCCGGCCCTCCCCCCGCGCTGCGCGGCGCTCCGCTTCGGATGGTGCTTTAACCAGCCATGGCCGAGAGCGAGGTGTGCAGACGCGCGACGGCGTTCGCGGCTTCCCGACGGTGCCCTCCCCCGCCCCTTCCCCCCGAGGCTCCTCCCTCGGCGTCTCCGCCTCCTACAGCAGCTGGTCTTCAGCTGCGGCCGCGCTTCCGCGCCGCGCGGCCCTTCCGCCGGCCGCCTGGTTGGACGCACGCGGATGCCGCCTCCCCTCCCCCGCCGTGCCGGCCGGAAGAACACGGGCAGCGGTCTGGAGACCTCGGGCGGCGGCCCAGTCGGGGCCTCGCTGCGCTTTCGGCGCCCGCGCTCTGGAAAGTTAAACGCGCTAAACAAAGTGGCCGCCGAGCAGCGGGCCCGTCCGACCTCTCCGGCCCGGCCGCCGGAGGCCCAGCGCCGGGCCGAGTTCGGGAAGAATGCGGCCCGATGTGGCAGGACTGCGGGCAAAGGCTTGGGTCCTCCTACCTCGGTTCCCCGCGCCCTGGGTACCCCCCGTGCAGCCCAAGAGAAGGGGGCATCGGGAATCAGGACTGGACTTTGGGAGGAAGGTTGCGTAGAGATTTGGTCAGTGCACCTGTCCACGTCCCCAATATAATTTTAACACTACTCCTCCATTCCCCGGTTCAGTTCTCCTAATTCTCCCTTCCTCCAGCATTTCAGCGAAAATGAAAAGACTACATTGTTCCGTGGAGTAGGTAGTAGAATGTTATTATGGGAGAAAAGGATTGAGAAAGGGCTGAGGGAGATGCTTATGTCATAGAGCATGATCAGTGCCTTGACATACTCGAAGCCTTAGGGTGTTGGAAGCCCTGATAGTCCCCACCAAAAAGAGAGACAGAAGGAGGGGCAGAGAGGAAAAAGTGGGGGATGGAAAGGAAGGAAAAAAGGAAAATCGAGGTCGTCCTGTGAAGTAGAAAGTACTTCTGTCCTCTGGTTCCAGATGTACTTGCAAGACCCAAGAAGCATTGGAACCAAGAAGTTGTACAGCTGCTGTGGTAGCAGTTGTGGTCTGGGCCACAAGCGCCCTTCATTAGGTTGGGAGTTATCCAGTTGACCCCATTGAGAAAAATGGGTAAGTGCTTTGGAATTTTACCAGATACCAAAGTTCTGTTTTCAATGTACTTTTCCTGGAAGCTAAATGGTAATAAGCTACTGAAGTAGGTGTCAATTTTGCCCTTTCAATTTAGCAGGAATTACATCCTCTAGACCAGAGATATTGCAGAAGTGGTTGGGTACAACCACCATGAAAGATGGGCTAAAGGAAAATTAAAAGAAAAAAAGACCGGGTGTGGTGATGCAAGCCTGTAATCCCAGCACTCTAGAGGCTGAGGCAAGAGGATTGCTGTGAGTTCAAGGCCAGCCTGAACTGCATAGTGAAACTCTATCTCAAAGAAAAAAAAAGATGGAAGAACTTCCCTGTCAAGCAAAATTACCTACTTCTATTTTTTGTGCAATGACAATACGATTAATCGTCTAATAACAAATACGCAAATATTTTATCTGACAATCCATTTTATAACGAATATTGCAACATTTAATCAAAATTTGGCAAATTCCGGAGATTAGAAGGTTATAGGGTTGTGGTTTTTCTGTTTTTGTTTTTCGTGGTGCTGGGGATGAAACCCAAGGAGAGGTGTTCACCACTGAGTTACATCCTCATCCCTGTTTGTTTGTTTAGTGGTACTAGGAATTGAACCCACGGCTTTGCACTGAGCTGCATCCACCACCACCACCACCCCCCCACACACACACAGGCCCTCGTCCTTTTTTGTTATTTATTTTGAGACAGCATTCACTAACTGGCCCAGGCTGGGCTCAAATTTGTGATCTTTCTGTCTTGGCCTCCCAAGTAGCTGTGATTGCAAGCAATTATCACCATACCTGACCAGAAATTACAGTACTAATGAAATACTATTCCCCTGAATAGAAAAGGCTGTAGTGCTTTCTTTTAAAAAGTTTTGTTCTCAGAGTTCTTCATAATAATCGTGTTTATTCATTACAACCACAATATAAAGACCAGCAGTGACAGTAGTATACCAGCTTGATTAAAGATTTATAATACTAAATATCTTTCACAACAATATCATAATGTGCAATTGATCATTTATTTACCTTTGTGATTAAGGATGGTCTCTCACATTCTGCTGTAAGCTCTCCGAAAGTGGCAACCGTGTGTATTGGCCTCAAGGTACACATCAAGAGCCAGCGCATGCTGGCAGTTAGTGGCCACTTAGAGTTTGCTGAATACACACATAAACTTTGGAAGTAGGGAGGAATTTGGAGAAGGGAATGACCCCTGTTACAGGTGTGTTGAGTCTGAGGTGTCTGTGCTTCATTCCAGGGAGCCCATTTATTGCCAGGCCAATTTCTCATTTCACCGTTGTTGTGCTTGATAGAATCATCTCACACATCCAAAACCAGCAAGCCTTCTGGCTCCCCTCAATGAATAGGCCATCACTTAGCTTATTATGCCAGCGTTGGGAGACATGGACACATGATATGTTCAGAGTGGTCTTTACTGTGACACAGTCTGTACTTCACTCCCTCATCTCTCATATAAGTACACACCCCTTCTCCACAATTTTAAGTATAGCTGTTTTCCCCAATCTCTGGAAAAACCATCCCATTTACCTCAGTGTACAAATAACCCAAGATCACATGACAGGTCCATTCTAGACTTTACTGGAAATTTCTTTAACTGTTCAGTGACCACACATGGCAGAAATATAGAACCACCCAGTCTATTTATCTCCTACTGCTGCCCTGGACAGCTGTTAGTGGGGACAGTGAATAAAATCTCTCTATCTATAATTAGTGTTGCCAGATAAAATACAGGACATTCAGTTCAGTATGAATTGCAGATAATAATATTTTAATATAAGTGTATCTCATGCAATATTTGGAATATAGTCATACTAAGATATTTTACACATTGTTTATTTGAAATTCAAACTGAATTGGGTATCCTGTAGTTTTATTTGCTAAATCTGGCAACCCCACCTATAACATAACCAATTTAAGAAAAGTCATAGTCATTGCCTTTATAAAGAATTTAACATAACCTGGGCATGGTGGCACACACCTTTAATCCCAGCACTGGGGGGCGGTGGACTGAGGTAGGAGGAGCATTGTGAGTTCGAGGCCTGGGTTGTGCTACAACACGAGTGCAAGGCCAGTCTAAGCTACATAGTGCAACCCTGCCTGGGAAAATTAGGGCCGGGAGTTTGACTCAGTGGCTTAAGCGCCTGTCTGGCAGGTGCAAGGTTATGAGTTCGATCCCTGATGCTGTTAAAAAAAAAAAAAGAATTTAACATAGTCGCTTGTATTGTTTATTACAGTTGTTTATTTTATCACACTTTTAATCAATTTCAACAACCATATGAACTTTGCCTTTTTGATGTATACATTTATAATGAAAAGACCATTGTACTTAGTTTTAAAATAGGAAATGAAATTGAATTCCTGAGTAATTCCTTACTACACTGCAGAATGTATTGAAGAGGATAAAAAAATTCGTTCATATTTTTCTTACCTAGGCCAACAAACTAAAGTGCATTAATATTCATACTCAAGAAACCTTGAAATGCTATTTTGGAAATTCATTCTGGAAAAACCAAGATACAAAAATTGCTAAACTGGATTCCTTAATTGCTCCCTTATTGCTAGAGGTTCAATATTAGTCAAATGTAGAGTTCCCAGAAATTAATTTACTCTTTGGCATATATTTTGGGGGTTTGGTTTGGTTTGGTTTAGTTGTTTTGTTGTTTGTTTGGGTTTGGGTTTTTTTTGAGGCAGTATCTCACTATGTAGTACAGGCTGGCCTTGAACTCCCTTTTGTAGCTCAGGCTGGCCTTGAACTCACAGTGATCCTCCTGCCTCAACCTTCCAAGTGCTGGGATTACTATACATGCTGCTGGGCGTGGTGGTGTATCCCTATAATCCTAGCACTCAAAAGGCTGATGTGAGAGGATCTTTGCAAGTTCAAGGCCAGCCTCTGGGCTACATAGTGTGTTCAAGGCAGGCCTAAACTACATAGCAAAACCATGTCTCAAAACGACAAAATGTTGACAGTGACATTATTCATTATAGGTGTTGGATATTTTTGTCCCAGCAACAAGAAAAGTAACATATATGATTTGCGTATATTTTTTTCATTATTTTTTTACTTTTTCGTTGTATTCTTTATAGTACTACAATTTGTAATTTTAGTAAACTTGAGTTATCTTCTGACCATGTAAGTTTTTCTTTTGTTACTTTTGTCACTTGTGCTTTTGGTGTTACATTGAAGCAATCATTGCCCAATCCAAGATCTCAAAGATTTACTCCTGTATTTCTTAAGTTTATTTCTTCAGTTTTTTTCAGTTTTATAGTTTTAGCACTTATAAGGTCTGTGATGGTCATTTGAGAGATACAGATTAAAACAACACTGAGATTCCACCTCACCCCAGAAAGAATGGCTAGTATTAAGAAGTCAGCCAATAACACTCGGGAGGCTGAGGTAGGAGGAGCGTTATGAGTTTGAGGCTGGCTTGGGCTACAACGCTAGTGCAAGGCCGGCCTGAGCTACATAGTGTGACCCTGCCTCTAAAAACCAGGGCTGGGAGTTTGGCTCAGTGGCTTAAGTGCCGGCCCTGGCAGATGCGAGGTTGTGAGTTCAATCCCCAGTGCCGCAAAAAAAAAAAAAAAAAAAAAAAAAAAAGAAGTCAACCAATAACAAATGCTGGAGGGGCTGTGGAGAAACAGGAACCCTTCTCCACTGTTGGTGGGAATGCAGGCTGGTGCAACCATTGTGGAAGTTAGTGTGGAGATCCCTCAAAAAGCTAGGATTGGAGGTCCCATTTGACCCAGCTAGTCCTCTTCTGGGTATTTTCCCAAAAGAACTAAAAACATCATACCATAGTGCTATATGTGTACCTATGTTTATAGCTGCGCAGTTCGTAATAGGTCTTGGGAACAATGTAAATGCCCATCGACTGAGGAATGGACAAAAAGATGTATTTCTATATAATGGAATACTACTCAGCTATAAAGAACAATAAACTAGACACATTCATACTTAAATGGATGCACCTTGAGAATATACTTATCAGTGAAATAAATAAGTCACATGTATGTAACCATCATATTGTTGCACTTGTGTGACAAACTGAAAGAAAAACTATGTATATGTTTTTGTATATGTATATAAAAAATTAGTTAAAGAATTTTGAGTGAAAAGTAGTTTTCACAGGGTCATTTTCAGATTTCATTTTTACTGTGAATTGTTCTTTTAAAAATAATATAGCATTCATAACATTTGTATTTCTTGCCAATATTTTTCTAATGTTCTATACATTCTTTTTTGTTATATAATAAAAAAAGACCAGAAAAAAAGGTCTGTGATCCATTTTGAATTAATTTTTGTGTATAATGTAATGTAAGAGTCCATCTGCATTCTTTTGCTTATAGATATATTGTCAGTTGTTCCAACTGTATTTATTTAATGTCTTTCTTCCATTGAATTGCTAGTTCATAAAAATTTGATAGGTTTTTTTTTTTTTTTTTTTTTTTTTTTTGCGGCACCGGGGATTGAACTCACAACCTCGCGCCTGCCAGAGCAGGCGCTTAAGGCACTGAGCCAAACTCCCGGCCCTAGTTTTTTGAGGCAGGGTCGCACTATGTAGCTCAGGCCGGCCTTGTGCTCGCTTTGTAGCCCAAGCGGGCCTCGAACTCACAACGCTCCGCCTACCTCAGCCTCCCGAGTGCTGGGATTAAAGGTGTGTGCCACCACGCCCGGCTCATATTATAGGTTTTTGTATATTTGCCTTGTATCCTGCAGTAAGAATAACTTTAATAGTTATATATGGACTCCTTAAATTTTCTATATACAAGACCATATCATCTGCTAATAGAAATAATTTTACTTTTTCCTATTCAATCTGGATGCCTTCTATTTCTTTGTCTTGCCCAATTTCCTTGGCTAACAACTGTATTACAATGTTGAATAGAAGAACAGACATCTTATTTCTACTATTAGAGGGGAAAGCTTTTTTCCTTTTCTTTTTTTGGTACCAGGGATTGAACTCACAACCCCTCACCTGCCAGGCAGGCACTTACATCACTGAGCTAAATACACCACTGAACTAAACCCCTGGTTCTAGGGGGGAAAGCTTTTAGTCTTTTATTCACCAAATATTATGTCAGTGATGAGTTTTACATTTATTCCCTTAATCCCAGATCACAGAAGTTTCTTTGTATTCTTTGTTAGAGAATTTTTTTTGTAGCATAAAAGTGTGTTGGATTTTGTCAAGTGCCTTTTCTTTATCTACCAAAAGAATAATGCGGTTTTTTCTTTATTAATATGGTATATTATTTTGATTTTCATGTGTTAAACCAAGCTTATATTCCTAAAATAAATGCTACTTGGTCATGATTTGTAATCCATTTTGTATGTCACTAGATATACTACTAAAATTCTATTGAGAATTTCTGTGATTATATTCCTATATTCATATGAAATTTTAGTGTGTAGTTTCCCCTCTCTTCTTCTTTCCTCCCCATTTGTATTTTTAGACAGAGTCATGTTCTGTAGTCCAGGCTGTCTTGGTATTAGTATACTATCCAGGCTGGCCTAGAACTAGCACACTGTCTCCCGAGTGCTGGATTACAATTTGCACCACTGGTTCTGGCTTTCGTTTTCTTTCTTGTGATTGTCTGGTTTTGGTAATAAAGTGATAGTAGGCTCACAGGATGAGATGGCACATCCAACCTCCTCTATTTTTTGCAAGAGTTTCTAAAGGATTAATGTTAGTTCTGTTCTAACATTTCATACAATTTGCCAAGGAAACCATCTACCCTGGGCTTTTTGTGAGAAGGTGCTTAAATTCTCTTCAGATCTTGAGTTTCTTATTTATTTATTTATTCATTTATTTTTATTTTATTTTATTTGTAGTTTTTTGAGACAGAGTCTTGTTACACAGTTCAGGCTTGTCTTTAGCTCACTTTGTAGCCCAGGCTGGTCTCAAACTCATAATGATCCTCCTGCTTCAGCCTCCCGAGTGCTGGGATTCAGTTTCTTCTTCATTCAGTTTTGGTAATTTGTGTATTTCTAAGAATTTGTCTAATTCATCCAGGTTATGTGCTTTTTTCGTTTGTTTGTTTTTCTTTTTGAAACAGGGTTTCACTATGCAGTTCAGGCTGGGCTTGAGCTCACTTTGTAGTCCATGCTGGTTTTGAATTTGCAACCATCTTCTTGCTTCAGCCTCCCAAGTGCTGGAATTAAAGGTGTGTACCACCACACCCATCTCATCCAGGTTATCTAATTTACTGGCATTTTCATAGTTATTCTTATAATCCTTTTTATTTCTATAAGGTTGGTAATGATGTCTCCTCCTTCATTCCTGATCTTAGTAATTGGAGTCTCCTTTTTATTTCTTGATCCATCTAGCTTAGTTCATTGGTTTTGTTGAAACTTTGAAAGAACCAACGTTTGGTTTTGATTCTGTTGCTTTTTTAAATCATTTATGTCCCACTATTTTTTATTTCCTTTCTTCTGATTGTTTTGCATTTAACCTTTTTACATTAATTTGAGATTTTTTCTTTTTTAAAATAGATGTTTAGCCAGGGATTTAGCTCAGTGGTGTAAGTGTCTGCCTGGCTAGCACGAGGTCTTGAGTTCAATCCCTGGTACCAAAAAATAAATAAAATAAAATAAAATAGATGTTTACAGTCATTAATTTCTTTCTAAGTACTGGTTTAGCTTAATCTCACGTTTTTAAAATGTATATTTTCAAGCCGGGCATGGTGGCGCACGCCTTTAATCCCAGCACTCAGGAGGCTGAGGTAGGCGGAGCGTTGTGAGTTCGAGGCCGGCTTGGGCTACAAAGCGAGCACAAGGCCGGCCTGAGCTACATAGTGCGACCCTGCCTCAAAAAACACCAGGGCCGGGAGTTTGGCTCAGTGCCTTAAGCGCCTGCCTTGGCAGGTGCGAGGTTGTGAGTTCAGTCCCCGGTGCCGGAAAAAAAATAAAAATAAATAAAAATGTATATTTTCTGTTTATTTGCATTCATTTCATTCATTTCAAAGCCTGTGTTCTGCCAGGCATGGTGGTACATGTCTGTAGTCCCAGTACTTAGGAGGCTGAGGCAGGAGGATCACTGTGAGTGCAGGGCCAACCTGAGCTACACAATAAGTTCAAAGACAGCCTGAACTATGTTGGAAGATTGTTTTAAAATGCAAAACAAAAAAAAGTTCTAATTTCCCTTATTTTCCTTGTCATTTCTTCTTTGATTCATTGGTTACTTAAGATAGTGTTGTTTTCTCCTTTTTTTTTTTTTTTTTTTTTTTAAGACAGTGTCTTGCTATGTAGTTCAGGCTGGCCTTGAACTCACTTTGTAGCCCAGGCTGGTCTCAAACTTGTGGGGATCCTCTTGCCTCAGCCTCTCAAATGCTGGAATTATAGGTATGAGTCACCATACCTTCCTATTTTCTTTTTATTGAGACAGAGTCTCCCTATGTAGTTCAGGATGGCCTTCAACTCACTGTGTATCCCAAGCTGGCCTTGAACTGTGATGATCCTCCTGTCTCAGCCTCCCAAGTACTGGGATTACAGGTGTGTGTGCCACCATGCCTGGTTTAAGAATGTATTATTTTCCCTGTATTTGTGAATTCCCAAATTTCCTTCTGTTGTTAATTTCTAATTTTTATTTTTTTATTTTTATTTTTTTTTTGCGGCTTCGGGGATCAAACTCACAACCTCGCGTCTGCCAAACAGGCACTTAAGCCACTGAGCCAAACTCCCGGCCTTAGTTTTTTGAGGCAGGGTCGCACTATGTAGCTCAGGCCGGCCTTGCACTAGCGTTGTAGCCCAAGCCAGCCTCCAACTCACAACACTCCTCCTACCTCAGCCTCCGGAGTGCTGGGATTAAAGGCGTGTGCTACCACACCTGGCTCTCTAACTTGTTTTTTAAAGTGGGAATTTTTCAGCTGGGTTTGGTGGTGCATGTCTGTAATCTCGGAACTCGGGAAGCAGAAGTAGGTGGATTGCTGCAAGTTCAAGGCCAAGCTGAACTGCACAGTGAAACCCTGTTTCAAAAAGAACAAATAAATAAATAAATAAAGTGGGAAATTTTCACAAGTCTGGAAATGAGTTCCCAGGCTGTGAAGGTACAGTAGTTGGATTCAGTTATTAAAGTCAGAAATTTATTTGCTACTAGAATTTTCTAATCATGTTTTAACTTTTCAGACATTTGGTTCAAGTTTGTCATGCATATTTCTTTATGATGAATGAAGAAATTTACTTTAAAATAATCTTTATGGAGTGAAAGTAGGCAAAAATTCTCAATGGCCAGGATTATTCATTGATATTTATTCAGTGATATTTACCTACATTATTCTCTGCCAACCCACTGGGCTTTATATATTTGAAGTTTTCTTGGCAAAATCATTATGAACCAGCTGTTTTTATTTATTTTTAATTTTAGAATTCCACATGAGTAACCCATGGTTAGTGGTACAAGAAACTGTTAAAATAAGTTAGTGTTTATTGTACTGGGTAGGTAGTGATTTATCCAAGGTGTCTTTTCCAGAGATGGTCCCTAGATATGTAATGTTTATTGAACATCTCCAGTGTCATAATTACCATTTGAAAAATAGAGTTGGGCAGTGCCGCTCCCCAAAGTAAAATATGACCAAGGAGAAGCAAAAAGGGTCTGCGTTAGAGAGGTAAGTATATTAGCTTTATGGATGCCATGATCATCAATAGTAGGTTCCTGGAGTATGAATGATCACAGTGCATATTTATAAACTTCCTTCTCCATAAACTATGTGAACTCACAAAGTAAATGGAATCAGCATATTTGACTACAGATGCCTTTTAAATTGGAGCTGGTAGTGTACCTGGCTATCTTTGAGCTTGCTAGAGAATAATTACTATTCACATCAAAAAATGATAAAGCTCACAGGGATCTCAGGAATCCCATGGCCAAACTCCTTTGCTGCTCATGGTCTGTTTTGATCACCACTGGAATCTCTAGCATTAAGCAGAGTTCCTGGCACATATTTTGGGGCTCTAGTTGTTGGATGAATGAATCTTGCCCAGACACCCCTGTATCAGGGACCCGTGCAATGAGCCTCCAGTCTCCTGTGAGGTGTTACAGCACATGGCAAGAGAGAAAGAAAGAAAGAGCAAGAGACAGAGTGGCAGTGCAGCAGGGATCCAGGATGACCAGTTGTTCACGAGGGACTAAAGGCCAGGACCTTGGCATTTATTGATTGAGGAAGGAATTATTGGATGACTCAGAAGGTAGAGGTGGTCTTATGCCAAGAAGGATCTTGCTACAGCACAAGCTCTTTAGTCTTAGTCTTAGGCTTAGTGGTCTTAGTCTTAGCAGGTGGCAGAGGATGGCCCACCTCTAATACAAGATAATAGGAAATCTCAAAAGGGTGGTACCAATAGTCTCAAGCTACCATTCATCCCTTAGGAAAGTATATAAAACTAGCCATTGTGAGTTGTGGTCCCCAACATGCCTGCCCAAGACTTTCTTTTCTCTGTTGGGTCAGGTCTAGGCTCCTTTACCTGCCTATTAAGTCCCTACAGGCTTTGTCTCCACCCTGTCTATAGTTAGATTTCCTGTCACTCCTCGTCGCACTCATACATCAGGAGGGATGGTGGCCCATTCTGCCCTTCTGACCTCTGTTTGCTCGACTCTTCCCATTTTGAATGTACCTTCTTTTTATCCATCCAAATCCCATACTTCCCTTGAGTTCTACCACTTCCACGAATCCCTTCTCCAACAAATTTTCTTAAGATTTCTGTCATGTTTACAGTTAACATAATAGTTGATCATACAGTATTGATACCGTTTTATCATTTCTGTAGTATATCATTTCTATGTCTCTAGTTTTAAAAAAGACTTTGCATTCCTTTTTTTTTTAAGTAAACTATAAAAAGTCTTGTCAGGTTGGACATTATGTGAACAAAATAAACTTTTCTCACTGCACTCATGCTCAACATGGAACCTGATGATCAAATGTTTGAGGTGTTCCCCACACACACCAAGCAGTTGTCCAGGAGACACCAGCAAGGTGTGCTGTGATTCACCTGAATTCTGTTGCTATTTTCTGGATGTAGTGTCAGATCCCATAGATTAGAGGATCAGGCAGTGCTTCTAATCAACTGGCTATAAATTGACTTTACCATGACACCCCCACCCGTTGGCAGGGGATGTGCTAGGATGGCTCGCAGAACTCAGAAAACACCTTACTTACATTTATTGGTTTGTTACAAAGGATCTGGAATAACAGCTGGAAGAAGAAATGCTTAGGGGAAAGTATGAGATTATTGGGGAGCTTTCATGCCCTCTCTGTGCACACCACTCTCCAGCACCTCCGTGTATTCAGCAATCTAAGAGCATGCCAAATCTGTTGTTCTCAAGTTTTCACACTGTTTAAGCTCCAAATTCTCCAGTCCTCTTTCCTGGAAGAAGTGGCTAAGGTTGAGAGTTCCTAGCCTTACCCACATTTGCCTCAGTGGACTGTTTGTATCATTGAAAACTCTAAAAGGTTTGCCATCATGGCCTAACCAGTCATCCTCTCACATCATCTTTCTGGTGACGGGTGCTGGCCCTGCCCTGTCCTAAGACTGTCCTCACCTCAACAGCATGAATTTGAGTGGCTCATTAAAAGGGACTCATTGGCCTGGGAAGGTAGTTCAGTGTTAGAGCACATACTTAGCACACACAAGACCCAGGGTTCAATCCCAGAACTGTAAAGAAAAAAAAGCAGGTAAAACAAAAGACTCCTGTAGCACTCAAGAATTTTCAAGAATTTTAGCTCTGTGACAGGTACTAGGAACCAAGACCAATTGTATTTCCTACTATACCACAGACATGAAGTATCATTTATTCATTCAACAAACATATATTGACACCTACCCTGTGTGACTTCACTACTTACATACAGGAGATCTATCTGACTGTATAACTGTATAAATATACTGGGAATGGGACCCAAAGTCTCACTCGCTAAGCACATATTCTACCACTGAGCTACATCCCTAGCCACAAATAAATACAAGAGATATAAAAGGATAAAATGGCCCTCTGACCAGTATTCATGGTATTTATCAGAAACAGAGACAACTTTTAATGAAAGACTCATACACGTTTAATTTTTATGTGACTGGCGCTATTCCAAGTCCTCTGCAGCTGTTATCTATGCATTAATTATGAAAAAACCCATAAAAAAAGTAGGATAGTCCCATTTTGCAGATGAGGAAAGTAACAGTTGTACCTAAGAATGTGTGATATCTGTTGCCACATATATTAAATGGAGTTGTTTATATAAATAGATATATTCTTACTGGCACAGCCCTTGGATTATACCTGACTCACAGAGTGATGATAATGTGAGGCTGGGGGATTAAAGTAGTACAGCGGGAGGAGGGGGGAATTCTTTTAAATTCAGAGGAAAGACTTCCTCCTGCTATCTAATCTTTACTACCAGTGGTCACAGAATTTGTCCTAGGAACTAGTCCTTTTTTTGATTAGCATTTGTAATGATGCAATAAACCCTTCTATTTCAGTGCTCCATTGGTCACAGGAGTTTTGGGTTAATAATACAGAGGTGATGGTGGTGGTGGTTGGTGAAGTCTTGGGCACACATGAGAATATTCAGGGGAAGTATCTAATAAGAAGAAAGAAAAGCAAACCTAGGACTGAGCTTTGAGGGATACTTAGGGCTGCTGTTTGGGAAGTAAAGAAAGTAACTTACCAATGAGTGGGAAAGAATACCCAAGGGGAGTTGGGGTTGAAGGAGGGTAGGTGTTGTAGTCAGGGGTTACAGGGAGAAGTTACATACAGGACACAGAATTTATAATACTGTTTTATGATGGCCTCCCAGAGTTAAACAAAAGAAAGTGCAGGAAAATCTGTCCACAACACTAAAGACCCAGAATATTCAGCCAAGGGCCTGGATCACACAGCAATGTCCTGCATGAATCCAGGTGAAGACCTAGAGCCATGACAATGCCTCCCACAAATCCAACTGGAGGTCTAAGAGCCCACGATAAGGATTCATGCCAGTCTGTTTTACGGATCTGCACTGAGAAGGCCAAAGGTCAGCGGTGGAAGTTAGAAAGTCTATGCCAGCGCGGTGAAGGAGCTGTACAGTAGCTTGATGGTTCTACACTGGAGCCAAGAAGTCACACTCAAAATAAGGACCACAGCTCCCCTGAAAAGTACCACAGCCATCCTCATGGCATTGAGGTTCTGAGCTCCTCCAGTGATGAGGACAGTTGAATACAGGTCAGGAAGCCAGCATGACAACCTTCTTCTGGAGATTAAACAGCACACATCTTCCCCTCCAGAGCCAGGAAGTGATTCTTAATGTAAGGAGCAAAGCTCCCTTAAAGTGAACCACAGCCACCACCAGCAACAAGGTCCCGAGCTACTCCGATGATAATGGCCAAATCCGTATTGGGGAAGCCAGAATGGCAAGCTCCTCCAGGAGAACCAACGGCTCAAAACAGCAATGCTTAGAAGAACCCACAACACCAACGCCCTTCTTCTTCACATCTCTGTTTATGCTGGCAACTTCCTTCAGGTGAGCCATCTACATTCAGCACCAAGCTGATTTAATTCAACTGGTGTTAAGTTGACCACCAGTTTTTAATCCATATCAGTAGACGAATGGGGAAAATAACCCAAGTTATATCATGTACAGGTACAAATTCTCTGTGATGAATGTGGTTGTTATGTATATCTAAAAGGTACCAATAAAATCTAATAAAAGAAAAAGGAAAAACTACCCAGATATACGGTATGGGGGAAAAAAAGAGCATTATATCATGAAGGATGAGACTAATGAATATTTCAAGATGAGAGTGGTCATTATGTCAATTGTGGCTGAAAGTTAATAAGATGACTTTAAAGTGCTGGATTTAAAAGCTGGGCACACAGCACCCATTCATGATAAAAGAAACATGACAGAAAATTGGAATAGATAGTCTTTATTTCTATCTGATAAATGCCATCTACAACAAACCAATAGCCAACATTATACTAAATGGACAAAAACTGAAAACTATCTCCCTAAAATCAGGGGCAAGGCTTTCCATTGTCTTCACTCTTTTTTTTTTTTTTTTTTTTTTGGTACCAGGGATCAAACTCATAACCTTGCGCTTGTCAAGCAGGTCCTTGTGCTGCTGAGCTAAACCCCCAGCCCACTGTCTCCACTCTTATTCAACACAGTCCTGGAAACTTTAGCCAGAGCAATTAGACACAAGAAAGAAATAAAAGGAATAAAGATAGGAAAGGAAGAAGTTAAACTGTTGTTATTTGCAGATGACATGATACTCTACATGGAAAACCCCAAAACCCCACCAAAAGACTACTAGATTTAATAAGCAAATTCAGTAATGTAGTTGGATACAAAGTCAACACTCAAAAAGCAATAGCCTTCCTGTACATGAATAACAAACTTAGAGAGAAAGCAGGGAAACAACACCTTTCATAGTAGCATGCAAAAAAACAAGATACCTAGGAATCAATCTAACAAAAGATGTGAAAACTACAGTACTCTGAAAAATGCAGTTGAAGAGACTATTAGAAAATGGAGAGATATCCAATGCTCTTGGGGAGGAAGAACCAATATAGTGAAAATGTCATACTTCCAAAACTGTTATACAGGTTCAATGTAATCCCAATCAAAATTCCAATAGCATATCTCACAGAATTAGAGAAAACAATCCTAAAATTCATCTAGAACTAGAAGAGACCTAGAATAGCAAAGGCAATCCTGGGCAACAAAGACAAGATGGGGCATTATACTTCCTAACTTGAAATTATACTATAAAGCTACTGTGATAAAAACAGCATGGTACTGGCCAAAAAAAAAAAAAAAAAGACCCAAAGATCAGTGGAATAGATTAGAAGATGCAGAAACAACTCCAGACACACTAAGCCACCTAATCTTTGACAAAGGTGCCAAACACATTCACTGGAAAAAGGATAGCCTGTTTAATGGTGCTGGAAAAAATGGCTCTACATCTGCTGAAGATTAAAACTGGACCCCATATCTTTCACCATGTACTAAGCTAAAATCGGAATGGATCAAAGATCTTAATATTAAAACAGAAACATTAAGTCTGCTGAAAGAGTAGGTAAAACTCTTGAAGACATTAGTGTAGGGAAAGACTTAATGAGCAAAACCCAGATTGCACAGGAACTATCACAAAGAATCGACCAACGGGATCTCACCCTACTGACAAGCTTCTGCACAGCAGGAGAAACCACCAACAGAGTGAAGAGATTACTCACAATGTGGGAGAAAATGTTTGCCAGCTGTCCCTCAGATAAAGGATTACTATTGAGAATATATAAAGAACTCAAAAATATCGGTCCTCTGAGATTTAAAGACCCGATCCAAAAATGGGCATCTGAGGTGAATACACACTTCTCAGATGAAGAAGTACAAACAGCAAATAAATACATTTAAAAATGTTCAACATCAGGGCTAGGAGTTTGGCTCAATGGCTTAAGCGCCTGTCTGGCAGGCGTGAGGTTGTGAATTCAATCCCCAGTGCGGCAAAAAAAAAAGGTTGAACATCACTGGTCATTCAAGAGATGCAAATTAAAACAACACTGAGATTCCACCTCACCCCAGAAAGAATGGCTTGTATCAAGAAATCAAGCAATAACAAATGCTGGAGGGGCCGTGGGGAAAAAGGAATCCTTCTCCACTCTTGGTGGGAATGCAGACTGGTGCAACCACTGTGGGAATCAGTGTGGACATTGCTCAAAAAACTAGGATTGGAGGTCCCATTCAACCCAGCCAGTCCCCTTCTGGGTATCTTCCCAGAAGAATTAAAAACATGATACCACAGTGATATATGTGCTCCCATGTTTAGAGCAGCACAGTTTATAACAGCCAGATCTTGGAAACAACCTAAATGCCCATGGACTGAGGAATGGATAAAAAAGATGTGGTATTTTATACAATGGAGTACTACTCAACCATAAAGAATGATAAACAGGGCACTTTTATAGGTAAATGGATGCAACTTGAGACTATACTCATAAATGAGATAAATCAGACATGCATGTGTAAACATTGTATTGTCTCACTAGTGTGAGAAGCTGAAAGAAACATATGTATATATATTAACTATTCTTATTTATGTATGTATACACGTATACACACATAATTATACTACTGACTTCTGTGAGTTCTTTGAAGATAAAGATTTGTGCTGGCATTGTTTGGACAATTGACTGCAGCTGTCTTGTGCTCTGGGTGAATGATTTGGGGATGATAATGCACAATGTATGTACCATTGTTGTCCCCTGAATGATGTCTTTTGAAATTTTGTTTTATTTTGTTTTTTTCTCTTTGAAATAAAATGGATTTTAAAAAAATAAAGAAAAAAAATAAAGAAGTTAACTACCTGATAACTAAAAGAGAGAGAGAGAAACAAAAATTTGAAAAAAATATCTGGGCACAGTGGTACACTTTCAGTCCTAGCTACTGTAGTCATCACCCCTTTAAGACTGTGATAGGGCAGGTCCCCAGAGAGCAACTGGTCCAACAGTGAGTAGAAAGAAAGGAAAGGGAGGCACTTAAGATGAGTAGCTAGAGAAGTTGGAGCATCAAGAAAGAGTTCTGATTTAACAAGGAATTTAAAAATGAGAATATTTGAGGACAGTTCCTCTGCTAAACTGTAAAAAAAAGAGGACAGGATGGGTGCAGGTGACAGTCTTTGTGTTTGGCATTCAGAGCATGGGTTTTGCCAGGGATGGTTTCTAGTTTTTCTTCAGTTGGAAGCAAGGTCATCCACTGAGAGTGTGGGGTAAGGAGGAGAACCAAAGCTCACGAGAAGGGCAGGTCTGATTACACAGTGGGAGCAAGGAGAGCGCAGTGACCTCACTTGGGGGTGTTCGGGGCTCATTTGACTTCTCTGGATCAAGCTGCCCTATTGCATGACTTTCTAGAGCAGTGCACAGACTACCTATAACCAGGGCTCTGTAGAAGGTAAATAACTAGGTTTGTTAGAGTTTGGGGGAAAGGTGATGAGGGTCAATGAATGAAAGTTCAATGCAGTTGAGAGCGACAAAAGTTGTAGGGATGGTTAACAGGTTCAGGGAGGAAAAAGATCCTGTATACCCCTAAAACTGAAGACGGATTAACTGAAGAAATAGTTAAACTTGGTTGTTTTGTTTTGTTTTGTTTTGTTTTGTTTTTTGAGACAGTTACTTGCTATGTAGTTTAAGCTGGTCTTAAACTCATGTTGCCCAGGCTGAACTCGAACTCACAGTGATCCTCCTGCCTCAGCCTCCCAAGTGCTGGTATTACAGGCATACACTACCACTCCCAGCTCAAACTTGGGTGTTTTTATAGCAAGCTTGATGAACAGTGGACTGTGGTGGAGAAATAAGATTGGAAAAATAGGGGTATTATCCAAACATCATAAACTAGGGTGAGCTTAGCAAGGTCTATTTATTGAGATCCCTCTGTGTCTCTTCATCTTCAGATATCAGGATGTTCCTCTGTAAGTATAATCATCTGACTGAAAGTGACCTTTCCATTTTTGTCATTTTTTCGATTCCTTCTGTTTGCAATGTCCAGTATGCTGAGGTGCTATAATTTGGGATAGTGTGTGCTGAATCCATCACAGGCCTGTTGGAAGGAGAATAGATTATGTTGAAAGATGCTTGAATTAGATTCTGGAAGTGGCACAGCTATAGAGGATGACAGCATCCAAGCAGTGATGGGGAGGAGTGTGCTGCCAAGGGGGAGGACAGAGGAGGATGTTGAGGGAATCAGAGCAATGAGCAGCCAGACAGGGGAGAAGAGATCATCCTTTAGATCATTGGAGTCACCCAGGATAATGGCAGGGATTCTAGTAGGGATAAATAATGGACAACGTCTTTGCCTGACTGAGCAGGAACCACAGGGAGGGCTGTGGGTAAGACCATGAGATGAGAAAAAGATTAGGTGGGTAGCATGAACCTCACAAAACCTGGCTACTGTTTTTCCTTTTGATTACATGTCAAAAAATAATGATCTCGAAATGGCAGAGGGAAACCAAAGAATACCAACCCCTCTCTCTTAAAGGACTTTTCTGAGGGTGCAGGGCATGGAACCCAGGGCTGTGTGCATGTTAGGCAAGTGCGCTACCACTGAGCTACACCTCCAGTTCCAAAGAGGGGGGGATTAAAGGTAAAAATCACATCTATTGTTCAGATATAAAATGAAATGTGATGAGGATTTTTATGAACTTATTAGTGGGAGAACTAGCAAGATGTCCAAAGGTGAATCCACTTTATAGATCAGCAATTTGAAATGAATTTGAAAATGTTGGTAAAAATGGTTACTTCTCATTGTAGGAGGCCAAGGCAATTGAGTCACTGGACAGAATTTATTTGCATGTCTGTAGACAAGAATCATTTTGCACTGCTCTAAATTATCTACTATTTGTAGGATTGTAAAATACCTCAAAGGCAGTGAAAGGCTAGAATCAAATACTGTGGAAAGGTCTGCTCTAAAGAATTTATGATTTTCCACTGGAAATACCAGTCATATTTTTTGCTTATTCCAGATTTTCTTTACTTCTCATTCCTGAGGTATGCAGAGCCTGGTGGCACAACCAGCTACCTCTTGGCAGGGTACAGGGAAAATAGTGCCTAGGCTGAGAAATACTCCATTTGAACAATGACCTTCACATATCACCAATGGTCCTTTAAATATTTGAATACACAGCCCGTGTTACTTATATGTTATTTATATTATGTAATGCAACATTGTCCTAATATATACATTTTTTAAATTACAAAATGTTTAACAATTAAAAGTAAAGGATGAGATGATGCTGAAACAAATACAATATATTAAATTTTAAAATTTTTAGTACTTGTACAAAACCACATATTTTGTTCCCACTAACATTTTTGTTTGTTTGTTTTGTTTTTTTGAGACAGAGTCTTACTGTGTATTCTAGGCTGGCTTTGAATTCACTATGTAGCCTAAGCTGGCCTTGAAATCACAGCAATCCTCTTGCTTCAGCCTGTGAGTGCTAGGATTATAGACATGCGCCACCATGCCAGGTGCCCTAACTTTGACTTCTTTTTTTAAAGGAGAAAATATTTACTGTTTTTATTCATACATTTTAGATATACATAATGATAACGTTCATTATAAGGAATTTGTACTTATACATGATATGTCTTGCTTCTTTTTTTCCCATTCCTCTTCCCTCCCTTCAATCTCTTTTCTCCTCATTTACAAAAGCTTTCTTTTTTCTTGTCTCTTCCTCCCTTTCCTCTCCCCTCCCCACATTGTTCTCTGTCTCATTTGAACATTTTCTTTCCATTTCCCAACATCTATTATACATTTTGGTCTTTTTTTTTTTTTTTTTTTTTTGATAGTGGGGATTGAACTTACAACCTTGTGCTTACCAGGAAGGCGCTTAGGCCGCTGAGCTAAATTCCCAGCCCTATTTTTTGAGATAGGGTCTCACTATGCAGTTCAGGCTGGCCTTGAACTCACTTTGTAGCCCAGGCTGGTCTCAAATTTGCAACAATCCTAACTCAGCCTTTGGAGTGCTGGGATTATAGGCATGTGCCACCATTTTGGTCCATATTTACACTTTCAGTTTCTCAGAGCAGAGAAACCATGTAGTATTTACACATGTGTCTGATTTATTTCACTTTAAGGAGTAGTCTCAAGGTTCATCCATTTACCTAGAAATGTCTCAAGCTTAAACTTCTTTATGGTAGAGCAGTACCCCATTGTATAAAAAACCATGTCTTCTTTATACATTTATTGGTGGATGGGCATTTGGGCTGTTTCCAAGATTTAGTTATTACAAACTGTGCTGCTATAAATATGGGTGTGCATATATTGCTGTGGCATGGTGCTTTTAATTTTTTTGGAAAGATACCCAGAAGGGTAATACCTGGGTCGAATGAAACCTCTAGTTTTAGTTTTTTTAAGGAATCTCCACACTGATTTCCACAGTGATTGCACCAGTCTATACTCCCACCAACAGTGGACAAGGGTCCTTTTTTTCCTCACAACCCTGCCAGCATTTGCTATTGGTTGATCTCTTGACGATAGCCATTCTTTCTGGAGTGATGGGATCTCAGCATTCTTTCAATTTGCATCTCTCAATGAATAATGGATGTTGAACATTTTTTCATATATTTATTTGCTACTTCTATTTCTTTATCTGAGAAGTGTCTATTCATTTCAGATGACCATTTTTAGACTGGGTCTTTAAATTTGGGAGGGGGTTAGGGGGTTTTTTGTGTTCTTTATGCATTCTGGATATTAGTACTTCGTCTGAGGAACAGCTGGCAAAATGTTTTTCCACTCTGTGGGTTGTCTCGTTCTGTTGGTGGTTTCTTTTGTTGTGCAAAACTTTTTGATAAGATGAGGTCCCACTTGTTGATTGTTGGTGATATTTCTTATGTGATCTGGGTTTTGTTCATAAAAATCTTTTTCTACACAATGTCTTCAAGAGTTCTACCTATTCTATCTTCCAGCAGATATAATGTTTCTATTTTAATGTTTAGATCTTTGATCCATTTAAATTTTAGTTTAGTGCATGGTGAAAGATATGGGCCTAGTTTTAATCTTGGGCATGTGGAAAGTCAGTTTTTCCAGTGCCATTTATTAATGAGGCTATCTTTCTTCCAGTGAAGGCATTAAGTTCCTTTGTCAAAGATAAGGTGTCTGAGTATGTTTGGGGTTGTTTCTGCATCTTCTAATCATATTCCATTGATCTTTGGGTCTATTTTTGGCTAGTACCATGCTGTTTTTATCACAGTAGTTTTCTTTTTTTTTTTTTTTTTTTTTTGCGGCACCGGGGATTGAACTCACAGCCTCGCGCCTGCCAGGGAAGGCGCTTAAGCCACTGAGCCAAACTCCCGGCCCTGGTTTTTTGAGGCAGGGTCGCGCTATGTAGCTCAGGCCGGCCTTGCGCTCGCGTTGTAGCCCAAGCCGGCCTCGAACTCACAACGCTCCGCCTACCTCAGCCTCCCGAGTGCTGGGATTAAAGGCATGCGCCACCACGCCCGGCTTATCACAGTAGTTTTCTAATATAATTCCAAATCAGGAATTGTGATGTGGCCTGCCTTACCTTTGTTGCCCAGAATTGCTTTTGCTATTCTAGGTCTCTTCTGGTTTCAGTGTTGCAGGAAAATTCCCAAGCCAAGCCACATCAAACCAAACCAAACCAAAAGGAAGACTCTTTGCACTGAGGAGCTAAGAAAGCAGCATTTAATCTTTACACTAGCAGACTGTTGGATCTTCATACCAGTGGACTGTTGTGGAATAATTCCTCAAGGGCAACGGTGCTGAATTTAGGAAGAGTTTAGTTTATATAGAATTTAGAAGTAAAAAGTACAAAGCAAGTGATAAAACATTACATAATTGGTTATGTACATTGAACCATATATTGACAGGCAGGCTGGTCTTGAAACAAAGGAATTGTTTATCATAATATAGAAGCATTCCAGGAACAAGGGGACCATTACAGAGTGAGCACAGTTAAGGACATTACCATAACATAAGAACATTCTGGGGAGTGGCCCTTGAATTAGCCCAGGGTGCCTTAAGGTGTAGACAGTTACTCTGACTCTGCTCATCAGAGGTATGCAGGTGGCTGTAGACGCTGTCAAGGTCAGTTGAATTCAGCAGAAACAGCAGAACAGTAACTTGGCCAAAGACTTCTAAGTGATGATGAAATATCTACAAGTTTGTTATCTTATAAATGTGTTCCTACATTATAATTGTGCCCCAACACAAGTGAATTTTAGGATTGTGTTCTCTAATTCTGTGAGATATGCTGTTGGTATTTTGATTGGCATTGCATTAAATCTGAGTAACAATTTTGGGAGTATGGGCATTTTTACTGTACTGTTTCTTCCTACCTAAGACCAGTCGATCTCTTTTCGTTGTAATGGCAAGCAGAAACACCAAAAGGGGATTTGGAGGCGGATTTATGTTAGGTTGGTGGGCACTGATTGGGGATCATTCCCAAAATATCAGGCCCCAAAGAACCAGAAGGGGAGTTTTTTGTTTGTTTGTTTTTTGTTTTTTTGAAGGGAGGTTTTAATGGAGTTGAAATGAGAAGAACTGAGGCAGAGTACTTGGCTGTTTTGATTGGTTCTTATAATATGCATCACAGTGACCAGCTGTTTCTAGGAGGCAGAAGTAACAGGAACTTATAACAGGAACTATTACTCGGGAAACAGGCTGGTGGGGAGGGAGGCAGCATTTTCTGCTACAGCATTTTCTGATATCCTCTTTGATCTCTTCTTTCAGAGCACTGTAGTTTTCAATGTAAAGATCTTTTATTTCCTTAATTAGATTGATGCCTAGGTATTTCATCTTTTTGGATGTTATTGTGAAAGTTATCATTTCCTTAATTTCGCTCTCAGTGAGATTTTTATTTGTATACAGAAATGCTTTTGATTTTTGAGTGTTGACTTTATACACAGCTATGCTATTGAATTTGGTTATTAAATCTAGAAGACTTTTGGTGGAGTTTTGAGGATCTCCTAGGTAGAGTATCATATCATCCACAAATAATGATAATGTAGCTTCTTCTTTTCCTATTGTTGTTCCTTTTATTTCTTTCTCTTGTTTAATTGTTCTGGCTAATGTTTTCAGAACCATATTGAATAAGAATAGTGATAATGGACACCCTTGTCTTCTTCCTGATTTCAGAGTGAAAGCTTTTAGTTTTTGACCATTTAGTATGATGTTGGCTCGGATTTGTCATAGATGGCTTTTAACAAATTGAGATAAAAACCATCTATTCCAATTTTCTATAGCTTTTATTATGAATGGGTATTGAAATTTGTCAAATGCTTTTTCTCCATCTGTTGAGATGATCATGTGGTTTTGTCCTTGGCTCTATTAATATGGTATATTACATTTATTGATTCGTGTATGTTGAACCATCCCTGAATCCCTGGAATGAATCCTACTTGGTGTATATACATTGACTGGTATATAATTTTCTTGATAATTTTCTGCATTCTGTTTGCCAGAATCTTACTGAGTATTTTTGCATCTATGTTCACTAGGGAGATTGCCTGTAGTTCTTTTGTTCGCTTGGATCCTTCTCTGGTTTGGGTATCAAGGTAACGTTTACTTCCAGGAATTACTTTGGGGATATTGCTCCCTTTCAATTTCATTTAAGAGTTTGAGAAGTCGTAGGATTAGGTCTTCTCTCAATTTCTTGTAGAATTCAGCAGTGACTCCATCAGGACCTGGGATTTTCTTTGTTGGTAATTTTTTGTTTGGTTGGTTGGTTGGTTTTGATATTTTAGAGACAGGTTGTCACAATGTAGTGCAGGCTGGCCTTGAACTTGCTTATGTAGCCCAGGCTGGCTTTGAATTTATAGCGATCCTCCTGCCTCAGGCTTCCAAGTGCTGGGATTATAGGCATGCACCACCACACCAGGTCTGTTGGTAGATTTTTAATTACTTCTTCAATTTCATTGACTGATACAGATTTGTTTAGAATCTTTATATGTTCCTGATTCAGCTTTGCTGATTCGTATGTCTCTAGGAATCTGTCCATTTCTTCTGTTTTCCATCTTATTAGAATACAAATTCTCAAAGTAGGTATTTATTGTCTTCCAGATTTCTGTAGGATCCGCATGGTTTTGTTTTTTGGGGGAGGGGTACCGGGAATCAAACTCAGGACCTCGTGCTTGCCAGGTAGGCACTTGTGCCACTGAGCTACATTCCCAGCCCAAAATCTGGTTGTTGGTTGTCTTTTTTTCCTGGTACCAGGGATTAAACTGATGACCTCATGCTTACCAGGCAAGCGCTTGAGCCACTAAGCTAAATCCCTGGCCCTCTGCAGGGTCTATTCTGATTTCACTCTTCATTTATCATTTCATGGATTTGAGTCTATTTCTTTTCTTCAATTAGGTTAACTTTGGTTTGCCAATTTTATTTAAGCTTTCAAAGAACTTTGATTCATTGGTTCTTGTATTGTTTTCTTAGACTCCACTGCATTAACTTCTTTTTTTTTTAAGAGCAGAATATATTTATTGAGAGAAAGAAAGCCTCTGGTCCCGAGTGGGTTGCCAAGGTACTGCACTAACTTCTGCTCTCATCTTATAGTTTCCTCTCTCATATGAGCTTTGGGCTTGATTTGCTCTTCTTTTTCTAGAAGGTTGAGGTTTGACATTAGGTTATTTGAGCTCACTCTATTTTTCTGATATGGGTATTTACTGCTATAAATTTCCCTCATAGGACTACTTTCACTGTGTCCCATGAATTCCAGTACATTGTATTGTCATTATCATTTAATTTTAGAAACTGTCTGATTTCTTCTTTATCTGCAAGCCACTGGTTGTTAGGGGAGTGTTATTTAATTTCCATGTGTTTATGAAGTTCTTATGGTTTCTTTGCCATTTATTTCCAATTTCATTGTACTATGATCTGATAGTAGGCACAGAATAATTTTGATCCCTTTGCATTTACTTAAGTATGTTCTTTGCACTAGTATGTGGTCTACTTTGGAGAATATGCCATGTGCAGCTCAGAAGAATGTGTATTCTGTTGTTGTGAGATAGAACACTCTGTAGACATCTACTAAGTACATTTATTCAAAAGTTTGGTTCTGTTCTGATATTTCTTTGTTGATTTTTTTGTCTTATTGATCTATTTGTGACAGTGGGGTATCAAGATCTCTCATTACAATTGTACTAGTCCTTATTTGTTTTTTCATGAATGTTAATATTATTTTTATAATTTGGTGTGCTCATATTTGGTGCATATATATTTATGATTGTTATCTCTTCCTCTTGGATTGTTCCCTTTTTTTGTTTTTTGGTACTGGGGATTAAACTCACAACCTCGCGCCTGCCAGGCAGGTGCTTACACCACTGAGCTAAATCCCTGGCCCTTGGATTGTTCCCTTGACAAGGATGTAGTGACCTTCTTTGTCTCTCTTGATCAGTCTTGCCTTGAAATCCACTTTGTCTGCAAACAGAATAACTACCCCTGCTCATTTCTGGGTTCCTATCTCATGGAGTATTGTTTTCCATCCTTTGACTTCAGTGTACAAATTTCTTTTTTAATTCAGTGTGTTTCTTGTATACAACATATTGTTGGATCTTGCTTCTTGAGCCTTTCTGCCAGTTTGTTCCTTTTGATTGGTAAATTGAGATCATTATCACTGATGGTTTTAACTGATATGTATTGTCTTATCCTTGTCATGTTATTTTTGTTCCTGCTTTTCCCCTTCTGTTTAATTACTGATTTGCCTGGTTTGATGGTCTTGAATTTCTTCAGGTGTTCTCTGTCATGGAAGTATCTTATTTCTCCATAAATTGTGAAAGATAGTTTTGTAGAGTACATCAATCTGGGTTGGAGGTTTTCTTTTAGGGCTTGAAATACTTCACTCCAATCGCTCCTTGCCTTGAGGATTTGCATTGAGAAGTCTGCTATGATTCTGATGGGCTTCCTGTTATACATGATTTCCTCCTTTTCTCTAACAGTTTTTAATATTCTGTTCTTGTGTTGAATTTCTGGGATCCTGACTATTATATGCCTTGGGGTAGATTATTTGTTATTATGGATAATTGGAATTCTATATGCTTTACTTACCTGTATGTTGAATTCTTTTTCCATGTTTGGGAAGTTTTCTGTCATTACTTCTCTGAACAGGTTTTTTATGTCATTTGGGCTATTTCTTTTTTCACTGACTATAATCTATCTTTTGTCATTCTTTTTTGCATCATCTAAGAGCTGTTGGATTAATTTCTGATGATCTTTTGTTATTTTTAAAGAAATCTTTCTTTTCATGATCACTAACCTCAATGCTGTCATCTTAGTTACTTTTCTCATTGCTGAAACAAAATACCCAACACCTAAAGTTAAAAGGCGAATGGTTTATTTAGCTCACAGTTTGTACAGATTTCAGTCTGTAATCCTCTGGTTCCAAGGCAAGGTGGCACGTGGCAGAGGGGCTACAGTTCATGGTGGTAGAAGTCAGTAGAAGCAACAGTGGGGAGTGGGAAGGGGAAGGGGAGGGGAGGGGGAGAAGGTGGAGGGGAAGAGAGAGAAAGAGAGAGAGAGAGAGAGAGAGAGAGAGAGAGAGAGAGAGAGAGAGAGAGAGAGAGACTCTTTCTGTTCCTTATATTGTAACCAGTCTACCGGAATTAGGGCAGTGCTAATCCAATCAGAGGAGTGATGCAGCAATCAGTCACCCTTAATCCAAGCATCCTTCATCTAGCCTTGAACCATGAATCACTCACACACTCTAGATTCAGCTACCTCTGAGAAGTGCAATCTAAAAGTGAGGATTGGGGCTGGGGATTTAGCTCAGTGGTAAAAGCACCTGCCTGGCAGGTACAAGGTTGTGAGCTTGATTCCCCATACCAAAAAAAAAAAAAAAAAAGTGAAGCTTTGGGGGAACATCTAGACACAAACCATAACACCTATATTCTAGATCTGATATTCTGTCCTCACATTTGTTCATATTCTGTCTATGCTTTCAATAGAATTTTTAATCTCCTAGATATTTGATTGAATCTGTTTCATGGATTCCATTTTTTTCCTATGTTGAGTTTCCATTATTTTCCTAAGTTCCCCTATTTTTTATCAATCTATCTATCTATGTATCAATACCTATCTATCTATCTATCTATCTATCTATCTATCTATATTTTTTTTGGTACTGGGAATTAAACTCAGGACCTTGCACTTGCCAGGCTTGTATCTGTATCTTCTCTAGATTCACTGATCCTGCCCTTCATTATGGTCATCATCTTTTAAGTTATTTGAGACATTATTTCCAATTTAATTTTTTTCTAGAGCTTTGTTTATTTGCTTTGTTACTTACACTTTTCCAAGAGTCTAGGTGGGGGGCTTTCCAGTTGTTTCACCTCTGTGGGTTCACCTTTGGCAATTTTTTTTTCAAATCCATTTTGTTCAAACCTAAAAAGAAAGCAAAAAGAAGAAGAAGAAAAACTGCAACAAAATTTCAAACGCTTCAATCAGGGGGTATAACTATCTTAACTGTTTTTTTTATATATACATATATATACATATATACATATGATTTTACTTTCAGTTTGTCACACTAATGAAACAATATGATGTTTACACATATGTGTCTTATTTATTTCACTAATGAGTATGGTCTCAAGGTTCATCCATTTACCTATAAAAGTGCCCAGTTTATCATTCTTTATGGCTGAGTAGTACTTCATTATGTAAAAATATCACATCTTTTTTATCCATTCCTCAGTCCATGAGCATTTAGGTTGTTTCCAAGATCTGGCTGTTATAAACTGTGCTGCTCTAAACATGGGAGCACATATATCACTGTGGTATCATGTTTTTAATTCTTCTGGGAAGATACCCAGAAGGGGACTGGCTAGGTTGAATGGGACCTCCAATCCTAGTTTTCTGAGCAATGTCCACACTGATTCCCACAGTGGTTGCACCAGTCTGCATTCCCACCAAGAGTGGAGAAGGATTCCTTTTTCCCCACGGCCCCTCCAGCATTTGTTATTGTTTGATTTCTTGATACTAGCCATTCTTTCTGGGGTAAGGTGGAACCTCAGTGTTGTTTTAATTTACATCTCTTGAATGACCATTGATGTTGAGCATTTTTTCACGTAATCATTTGCTGTTTGTACTTCTTCATCTGAGAAGTATGTATTCATCTCAGATGCCCATTTTTGGTCAGGTGTTTAAATCTGGGAGGACCGATATTTTTGAGTTCTTTATATGTTCTCAATAGTAATCCTTGTTTGAAGAACAGCTGGCAAATATTTTCTCCCACATTGTGGGTAATCTCTTCACTCTGTTGGTGGTTTCTCCTGCTGTGCAGAAGCTGTTCAGTAGGGTGAGATCCCATTGGTCGATTCTTTGTGATAGTTCCTGTGCAATCTGGGTTTTGTTCATAAAGTCTTTCCCTACACTAATAGATAGAGAGTTTTACCTTCTCTGTCTTCCAACAGATTTAATGTTTCTGTTTTAATATTAAGATCTTTGATCTATTCTGATTTTAGCTTAGTACATGGTGAAAGATATGGGTCCAGTTTTAATCTTCAGCATGTGTAGAGCCAGTTTTTCCAGCACCATTTATTAAAGAGGCTGTGTTTCTTCCAGTGAATGTGTTTGGCACCTTTATCAAAGATAAGGTGGCTTAGTGAGTTGTTTCTGCATCTTCTAATCTATTCCATTGATCTTTGGGTCTATTTTTTTGGCCAGTACCATGCTGTTTTTATCACAGTAGCTTTATAATATAATTTCAAGTAAGGGGTTGTGATGCCCCCATCTTGTCTTTGTTGCCTAGGATTGCTTTTTGCTATTCTAGGTCTCTTCTGGTTCCAGATGAATTTTAGGATTGTTTTCTCTAATTCTGTGAGATATGCTATTGGAATTTTGATAGGAATTGCATTGAATCTGTATAACAGAGCATGGAATATCTCTCCATTTTCTAATATCCTTTTCAATCTCCTTTTCAGGGTACTGTAGTTTTCAATGTAAAGTTTTTTACATTTTTTGTTAGATTGATTCCTAGGTATTTCATTTTTTTGGATGTTATTGTAAAAGGTATTATTTCCCTAATTTCTCTCTCAATGAGTTTGTTATTCATGTACAAGAAGGCTATTGATTTTTGAGTGTTGATTTTGTAACCAGCTACATTACTGAATTTGCTTATTAAATCTAGAAGTCTTTTGGTGGGGTTTTGGGGTCATCTATGTAGAATATCATGTCATTTGCAAGTAACAATAGTTTAACTTCTTCCTTCCCTATACTTATTCCTTTTATTTCTTTCTCTTGTTTAACTGCTTCTGCTAAAGTTCCCATGACTATGTTGAATAAGAGTGGAGACGGTGGACATCCTTGTCTTGTTCCTGATTTTAGAGAGAAAGCCTTCAGTTTTTGTCTGTTTAGTATGATGTCGGGTGTTGGTTTGGCACTTTTGGCAGTTTGGAGTCTGGGGTTGCATTTTGCTTCTCTGTCTTCTCATTTTCTTTTCTTTTTTTCTTTTTCATGTTTAATACCTGGGTTGATGCTTATAAATTGTTTATGGTAGGTATCTTTAGTGCTAGTATCAAGAACCCTTAGGAAATGACTACTTCTCAGAGATGTTTTTCTGGTATACTGGCTTTTGGAGTTTGAGTCCTACCTCTTCAATTTATTGAGGATGAGAAATTGCTGGCTGTTGGGCCTCACCCCTGGTTCTCTGGCAATGGCCTATAATATCATTTATGACTCTCAGTCTTAGCACACAAGGAATAACAACTGATTAGAACAGTCATGAAAAAAAAAAAAGAACAGTCATGTAACCTTGGTTAAAACAGTACAATCAGTCATAACAATAGCATCAAACACAGTCTAGAAAATGAAAAATTTGGTAATTATTTATTTGCCACCTTTACCTGCATGAACAAGACTTATAGCTATGTAACAAAATCTAAAACATACCAGAAAATCATATACAGTAAATACACCTTCGATATGGAAATTTTAACTTCAGAGGAGAAATTTTAAAAGGATCAGTGGGAAAAAATAGAGAAATAGAAGAAAGGAAGAAAATAGAAGCAAGGTTGGAGATGAAAGGAAGATAACACAAATTTTGGGAGACTGGTGAAGAAAGGAGGAAAGGGGAGAGGGAAAAAATAAAAACAAGAAGAGAACAACAAGAAAACTAGAAATAATGTTCACAACAAGAATTAAAAACAAGAATAAGCCAGGCATAGTGATGCATGCCTTTAATCTCAGCACTTGGGAGGCTGAGGCAGTAAGATCCTTGTGAGTTCGAGACCAACCTGGACTGCACAGTGAGCCTCTGTCTCAAAAAATAGGGCCGGTGGTTTAACTCAGTGGTGTAAGCTCCAGGTATGAGGTTGTGAGTTCAATCCCTGGCACACACACACAAAATGTCCACTTTAGGGTATTTCTCTGCTTTTATGCTGTTGTCTAGTAGACAAAGTGGGCAGGTAGAGCCCAGATTCATGTTGATTAATCCCAGTAAGCCAGCTATAGAGTTACAGTGGGTGGTTGTTGTAATCAGTATTTGTAAGGGAGTAGATTTAATACAGGACAGATAATTTATAGGATTATTTTATAATAGTCACCCAAAAAGTCAAATTCAGAAGAGTGCAAGAGATCTGTCCACACACTAGAGAACCAAAGAATCCAGCTGAGGGCCTGGATCCCACCGTAATGTCCTGCACAAGTCCAGCTGGAGGCCTAGAACCCGTGACAATGTCTCATGCAAGTCTGTATCAAGGACATGCACTGGGAAGACCCAAAACCCAGTGTTGGAAGCTAGAAAGTCTGCGCCAGTGGGATGAAGGATCTGTGCCACCGGGGTAAGAGATGTGCACTGGAGCCAGGAAACAATACTCAAGTAAGGACCAGAGTGCCCCTGGAGAGAACTGCAGCCATCCTAAGGGACAGCAAGGACCTGAGCTCCTCCAACAATGAAAACAACTGAGTTCATATTAGGAAAACCAGACAATCTTCTCCAGGATAATCAACAGCATACCATCTTCCCCTCCAGTTCTCCTTTTATGCTGTTGGCAACAAGCCTCAGGTGGGCCTTCCACGCTCAGAACCACACTGATTCAATTCAACCAGGTGTTAGGAGTTGCCCAATCATTAACCCATCACAGTGGTGGATAATTCCAGCAAGCCTACCTTTAGTTCCAATGAAGTTCAGGCTGGTTTCTGCCTACGAGGCTGGAACCTGATTTGTTCAGCCTGCAACACTCCTTGTGCCTCCTGCCGGCTTCAGCTAGGTTCCCTGCTGACTTAAATTCAGTCCTGCTTCATCCTCACACTGGGAGCTGCTAGAAGGAGGCACTCCAAATTTGCTTTTAGTTGTGACATCAATTGGCCTCTCTCTAAGATGGTTACCAGCCAATCACCTTCTCCTGGGGTACATATGAGCCTGAATAACTCACCAACCACTGCAGTCCTCTGTGTCCACTCCTGTGTTCCACTTGTGCATTTCTCTATGGTGGCCTCTGGGGACACCAGTAGTCACTGTGTGTCTGCAAGTTTGAGCTGCCCCTCCCACACAATGAGTCAGGGAGAAAGTGCTGCTTGCCACCTCTTTCTGATTAAGGTCTCTCTCTTCACTTTCCTCACATGCTTCAATTCTTGCTTCAGGTCCTTGCTAAGTCCTAAGGACTCACTTCCCTCCTCCTTTTTCTTCCTCACTTTGATATATTACAGCATCTGGACACCAAATCTCAGAGAGGCTCTTTCTCTGTTGTTCACCACTCTGCCATCTTCCCAGAAGTCCCTAACTTTTTCTAACAAGTAGTTTTATTATGCTTCATTTTTTTAAATAATAGTTTAACATAGTATGATATTATGATTTCAAACATTTGTTTCTATGATCTATTCATTGCATTACTTGGTTTTAATAGAGATAAAGCTGACAAAACTACAATTGTCCTAAGTATAACAACAGTTGCCAGACACAGTGGTGCACGCCTGTGATCCTAGCACTCAGGAGGCTGAGGCAGGAAGATCACTGCAAGTTTGAGGCCAGCCTGGGCTACAAAGTGACTTCAAGGCCAACCTGAACCATATAGTGAAACCCTGCCTCAAAAATGACCAAACCAAATCAAACAAACGAAAAACAGTTGACTGGACTAAAAAATGAAACAATTTTGGTCTCATTCACCAATTTTGTGAAGGTTTTTATTGAGATTTAGCTACTTAGTTTTTTATCTTTCATGATGTCAATCAGCGGCACTTGCAATTAATCAGAAGGTACCACATTTTTACATTTATTTGTAATGTATTTAAAATCCATTGACTGTGTGTGTGTGTGTGTGTGTGTGTGACAGAGAGAGAGAGAGAGAGAGAGAGTGTACTTCCATTGCTGTAACAGATACCTGAGATAGCTAACTTACCAAGTGTTACAATTTGTGTCTAGATGTCCCCCTAAAGCCTCATGTGGTCATAGGTGGGGCTTTTCAGAGGTGAATGGATCTGGAGTGTGCGATACTGCGATAAAGGTTGTGATTACTAAATCAGTCTACTGATTGGTTTGGCATAGTTCTGGGTAGAATTAAGGGAGCCCCATCCTGGGTATGAGTGCTACCTGCCCTAAAGGTGTGTATCCTGGATGAAATTTAAGGGACAGAAAGATGGTCAATGCTTGTTGCTGCTGCTACTTTGCTGATTTCCTGCCTTCTGCCTGCCATGAACTCTTTCTCCTTTGCCATATCCCTCTGCCATGACACCCTGCCTTGGAGCCAGCCAACTATGAACTGAAACCCCTACAAATTGTAAGCCAAATAAACCTTTCCTCCTTTAACTTTGTGGGTGCCAGGTATTTTGTCTCAGCAACAAGAAAAGTAACTAAGATACAAGAGAAAATATTGCTTGTGTGTTTACATCTTAAAGTGGAGTACTGTGTAGGGTGGAGATGTAACATCACATTCAGTTTCAGAAGGAGCATGTGATGGCCCTCATGGATGGGAAGAGAAAAAGAGGGAGAAAAAGAGACTGAGGTCCCAGTATCTTCATCAAAGCATCTCTCCAACAACCAGAAGATCTGTTAGGCCTTGAAATTTTCATAACCTACCAGTAGAAAAACCCTTTAATGCATAACTTTTGGCAGAAACTTAAGATCCAAACTGTAAGCCAAGCACATTGGTGTACTCCTATAAACACTGTACTCTGAGGCTTGGGAAGAAGGACTACAGGTTCAAATTCCACATGGGTGGGCCAGGGATTTAGCTCAGCAGCACAGGCACCTGCCTGGTAAGTGTGAGATCTTCAGTTTGATTCCCAGTAACAACAACAACAAAAAAAATTCCACATGGGCAACTTACTGAGACCCTGTCTGAAGATAAAAAAATGTTTAAAGGGATGGAGTTGTAGCTCAGTGTGGAGTGCCTAGATCCATTCTCCAATAGTATAAAAAAATTCAAACTCTTGGTTTGACATGGTGGGAGGTTCTTAAACACAGTAAAAAACTGTCTCCGGGATTTTATATGTACAAGTAAAAGTGTGCATGTGCGTACGTGTGTGTGTGTATGTGTGTGTGTGTTTGTGCCCACTAGGAGTTAAACCCAGGGCCTCCATCATGCTAAGCCAGTGCTCTATCACTAAGCTATAACCCCAGGCCTGAGTATGAAAATTTTTGTAAGTGATACATACTTTTTGTCAAAAAGAATCACACTGGCCAGGCATAGTGGTGCATGCCTGTAAGGGCTGCTGTGAGTTTGAGGTTGTGCTGGGTAACAAAGTGAGTTCCAGTCCAGCCTGAACTGCCTAGGAAAACCCTGTCTCAAAAAGCCAAAAAAAATTACACTGTAATGAAAACACTTCTAAATAGCATTTTCAAAACATTCTTTTGAAATGGCTTACAAAAAGCGGTTGTTTTCTCGCTTGTCAAAATATCAGCCCTATCTTGAAGGAATGGAATTTGAAAATATTCTTTCTTAGTATTTGTACAGTAACATCCTGCTGACAGCCACTTTATTATCTTGAAAAAGTCAGCAAAGTTCAGATGCTTGTCTTTTTGTAAAAATGCAAGTTATTTATAGATACTGACAACTATTTTAATATCCTGTGAAGAAACACCTAGCAAACCTCCGAACAAAGCCGAATATCCTTTCATCATCAATCACGGTCTCATCATAGAGGACTGTGTTATATTCTGCTATGGAAAAGCCTTATTTCTACAAAAATTAACACCTTGACATCCTCCCTTAGCTAAACACACACACACTCTCTCTCTCTCTATATATATATATGTATACATATACATACATATATATATATATATATATGTATATGCACAGCCATAATTCCATCTGGGCCGTGGAATTTTTGTCTCTCTTCAAACATCAAGATGACTCATAACCTGCTGGCATGCAGGCAAAAATAAAGATGCCAGCATCTATTTTTATAGTAAATATTAGCCAAGATGAATTTCTTTCTTTTTCGAGTTGAAAAAATATGAATAGAAATCTAACATTAGCTTCCCGTGGATCATCACACACACCCTGGATACGCTCTTCTCCCCCTACTGTGGGACCGAGTGTTAGAGAACAGGGTGGGTGGGGACCATTCCACTTCCTTAGGGAGGAGCATGAGGACTAAATGAGAGAGGGTAAGAGCAGAACTTCCAAAAATGGCCCCAGCATTCATCAGCTGTGCTGTTTTGTGTCAACTAGAGAACCACTGTGCTTGTGTGTTTCCATCTTTTTTTTTTTTTTTTTTTTTTTTGCGGTACCAGGGATTGAACTCACAATGTCGTACCTGTCAGGCGCTTAAGCCACTGAGCCAAACTCCCAGCCCTGTTTTTTTTTGTTTTTGTTTTTGTTTTTTGTTTTTTGCGACACTGGGGATTGAACTCACAACCTCACACCTGCCAGGGCAGGCACTTAAGCCACTGAGCCAAACTCTCAGCCCTAGTTTTTTTGAGGCAGGCTCGCATTATGTAGCTCAGGCCAGCCTTGCACTTGTGTTATAGCCCAAGCTGGCCTTGAACTCACAACACTCCTCCTGCGTCAGCCTCCATCTTAAAGTGGAGTGCTGTGTAGGGTGGAGATGTAACATTACGTTCAGATTTCTCCCAACGTCGAAAAGAATTTAACTTTTGTTAACAAAACCATATTTACCCCTTCACCTAATCTCACTTACCCTCTAAGAAGAAACCATGATTAACAAATGGTTTGGTTAGTATTTATAGAACTACTGCTTATTTTAAATTTCTGCACAGCATAGTGTTCCGCAGCATATTAGTGTCACATCGCTGGGACAGAATAGCCAACACCCAAAACTAAAAGGAGAAGTGTTTTATTTTGGTTCATATTTCAGAGGATTCAGTCCATGGTTGGTTGTTTGTTCCAAGCAGAAATGGCATAGCAGGAGAACATGGAGGAGAGGCCCCATTTTCATGGCAGGCAGGGAACAGGGAGAGGAACATGGAGAGAGAGAATGAAAGGGGAGCCCAGGACAAGAATATACCCTTCCAGGTCAGGCCTTCTGTGCCCCACTTTCTGAGACCAGGCCCTATCTCCCAACAATACACTGAGCTATGAGCTCATCAGGGGATAAATTCCCCATGGTGCCCTCATGATCCAATCATCTTTCAAAAGCTTCACCTCTGAACACATGAAACTGCTGGGGGGCATTTTACCTCCAACCCATAACACAATCAACAAATATTTGGGTGTTTTTACCATTCCATGCCCTAAGGATATAACAGTGAACAAGATGGATAATGTTCCTTCCTGTTAAATAACAGCTTGTCTAAAGTTGGGGGCACAGAGAGAAAGGCAAAAAAGTAAAATATATATTATATAGTGATAAGTACTAAGGAATTTAGAGAGGATGGTCAGGGAACCTATTACTGAGAAGGGTGTCATTTGAAAAAAGATTTAAAGGAGATAAAAGAGGAGCCCTCACAGATATCCAGGGGAAGAGCAATCTAAGCAAGTGCAAGCATTCTGAGGCAGGAGAATGCTTGCTACTGAACTATAATGCAGTGCTCAGATATGGGCAATGCTTACTTCTCAAATTCCATCAAGGTCTATCTGAATATTTTGAGACTTGAATTGTAAAGTCAACCATCATCACACTCTTCCATGAAATAGTAGGGGGAATCAGGAGATATTTTATTTTATTTTATTTTATTTTATTTGCAGTACCAGGGCTCAGACTCACAACTTCACCCCTGCCCGGCAGGTGCTTAAGTGACTGAGCCAAAATCCCAGCCCTAGGAGATAATTTTTTTCAGTACGCACTGAAAATGTTGGAAGAAAACATGCATAGCTACTACTGTGCTCATTTTTATAGGAGCTTATGAAGTCATAGTCATATTTATAACTATTACTTCCCATTACTAATTTGTGATTTCCTTTGCTCTCCATTCAAACCTCCTTTTCTGGTTTAGGTTGTTCATTCCTGGTGGAATGAGCTAAACTTTCATTCCTGAAGGATCTCAATCCCCTCCAGAATTCTAACCATTTCTGTCTGCTTTAATTCTCTGTTAAACTCTGCAGTCGAACATGGTTGTGCTCAGAAGCATCCCAGAGAATCCTCAATTCCAGTGAAATTCTTGGGTGCCAGTGCCTGCTATATAACAAAACCCCAATGTCTCCATGATAGTTAGGAGTAGCCACCTCAGGTAGGTAAGCAGTTTCTTCTTGGCTCTTGGTTCAGTAGTATAAAAAGCCTAAAATGGCCAGATGGAACCTCAGCTTTCTAGCCAATGGAACTATTGTTATGTTTCATGGTAGAAATATTTCTCCATTGGGAACCAAGACCTCCAAACCAGCAGAACTCAATATTCGGAGATGGAGCCTGGCATGGTGGCTCACACCTTTAATCCTAGCACTCGGGAGGATGAGGTAGGAGGAGCATTGTGAGTTTGAGGCCAGCTTGGGCTACAATGTGAACGCAAGGTCAGCCTGAACTACATAGTGCGACCCTGTCTCAAAAGAACTAGGGCTGGGAGTTTGGCTCAGTGACTTAAGCACCTGCCTGGCAGGCGGGAGGTTGTGAGTTCAATCCCCGGTGCCACACAAAATAATAATAATAATAATAATAATAATAAGTATCCAGAGATGGAAAGCAAAGATTCCAAAAGTGGGTTGTTAGGGTAAGATTGAGAGAAGCCATTTCCATTTCCAACTCCAGATTCTGGTTGTGGAAAAAACAACCTCATATATGGGAGAACAGACTGAATTTTGTAAGAAAGAATCCCAGGCTTTCCAGATGCTATCTCCCCACTGGTGCTGGTCAAGTCACTATCAGGCCCTTGCATCATTTCATCAGATCAGCAGCCTCTGGGTAATGAATATACGGGAAGATCAATGCATTCCATAGCTGTGAGTCCTTTGCAACACTTCTGTTAGAAGCAACACCACAGGAAAAACTTTTGCAATAAATAAGCATTCTGTTTAAGTTCACAGATGGTAATGCTCTCAGAAATACTACATGAGCAGGAATGACAAATCCATATCCACAGTCTATGCATATCCCAGGAAGGACAAACTGTTGCTAACTTTGTGGTATAAAAGGCCCAGTGTAATCCACTTGCTAACAGTTGCTCAGCTGCTTCTTTCACGGGATGATCCAATGAGGCTTCAGTCTGAGCTTTATTGGAGGCACATGGTAGTTTGACACTTGGCGGAACAGGCAGCCCTTAGTACCGCAGGTTCCATGGGTCTGCATCCGTATGATCAACCAAATACTGAGGATCAAAATTACTCAGGAAAGGTGCTGTACAGTACTAACATATACAGGATTTCTCCATCATTATTCCTAAACAATATACTGTAACTAGTATTTATGTAAACCTTACATTGCATTAGGTATTACAAGTAATTGAGACATGGCTTACAGTGCAATGTACACAGACTGTGGAAGCAATCCCTCTTGAGGACAGAGGGACAACTGTACTCTTAGTCAGGTCGGCCTTACTGAAGAGAAATCCACATTGTTAAGTCTGTGTGCAGTGTCTACCTTTGCCATATGGCCACATGGTGTTGGACTCTTTGAGCAACCTCTGTTGCTTCTGGAGAAAGAGCTCGAGTGGCAGCCATACTGCATGACATCTCATCTACCTGATGGTGGAGAACTGCTCCTCCACAAGCTGCCCCCCGAAAGCATTTTTATGGGACTCATACATCGTTACATTCTGTCAGCTTGAGAGGTGCATCCTCAGACCTGTTTCCCAGACTTCCTTTCAACTGATCTTATGCTGCTTTGCTTTCTGACTCCCTGAGAATACCTATGATAAACCTGTTAACACCTATTCATCAATCAATATAGATCTGTTCTTGCCATATCTCAGTCTAGAGAACATGAGCAGCCACATGTATTTCTTGGAGATCTTCCAGGGTTTGTTTTACACTGTCTTTCAAGGATATTCCAAATTGTCAGACATGGTGCACACCTATAATCCCAGCATTTGAGAGGCTGAGGCAGGAGGATCACTACAAGTTTGAGATCAGCCCAGGCTATATAGTAAGTCCAAAGCCAGGCTGAATTATGTAAATAAGACCTTGTCTTTAAAAAAAAAAAACAGTCACGCACAAAATACTCTGAATTGGGACCATAATGCTGTGGTGGTTTTTCTGTTTGCCGCAGAATCATCTGTAAATCAGACATGGTACACAAGAGTTAGATTGGAGCCGGGCGTGGTGGCCCATACCTTTAATCCCAGCACTTGGGAGGCTGAGGTAGGAGGAGCGTTGTGTGTTCAAGGTCGTCTTGGGATACAGTGCGAGAGCAAGGCTGGCCTGAGCTACACGCTGCGACCCTGTCTTAAAAGACTAGGGCCAGGAGTTTGGCTCAGTGGTTTAAGCGCCTATCTGGCAGGCGCAAGGTTGTGAGTTTGATCTCTGGTAAAAAAGAAAAAAAAAAAAAAGAATTAGATTAGTTGTTTTTTTCAATTGTTTGTTGGTTTATCTGTTTATAAGAGAAAGAGCCTGGCTGCACTGCCCAGGCTGGCCTTGAATTCCTGGGCTCAAGGGAATTTCTTTAATTAGTTCCTTTTTTTTTCCCTCGAGGTACTTGGGCTCAGGACCCACGGCCTCCCGCATGTTAGGCAAGTGTTCTATCGCTAAGCTACACTCCCAGGCCCGCCTTAATTCTTGAGGATATGGATGTTTTCACTGTAAATAGAATTCTAGATCATAAGTGTCTTCTTATTGCACTTTGAAAATATTGGCCCACTGTCTTCTATCCTCCTTTGTTTCAGATGAGAAGTTGTTAGTTACTTAGTTTATTGTTCTCTTGTGTAGGGAGTCATTTTTCTCTTGTTTTTAAAATATGCTAGGGCTGGGGATTTAGCTCAGTGGTGTGAGTTTGATCCCTGGTACCAAAAAAAAAAAAAAAAAGGAAGAGATATGCTTTGTCTGGTACCAGCAGTTTGACTATGCTGTGTTAGCCATGTCGTCTTGTTTGTTT
>RJWM01003511.1:0-112827 GCA_004363535.1 Dasyprocta punctata | reverse complement strand
TATGGTCACAGTACCTTTATAACAGTTGCAAAGTGGAAACAACTGCATTGCCTAATGATGGATGAATTAATAAACAAAATGTGACATGTCCATGTGCTGGAATATTACTGAGTCATAAAATGAATGAAACTCTGATGCCAGCCAAAGCATGGATGAATCTTGAAAACACATCAAGTGAAATAAGCCGGACACAAAAAAACAAATAGTGTATGACTTCTAAAATGAGGTACTTAGAATACACAATTTTATGGAGACAGACAGTATAATAGAGGTTGCTGTGGCTAAGGAAAAACAAATGGGATGTTATTATCTAATGGATTTAGAGTTTCTGTTAAGAATGATGTGAGTGGTGATGATTGTATTATATTGAATGCACCCAATGCCTCTGAATGTCCAGTTATATTATGTACCCTTTGCCACAATAAAAAATAATGAATATATTTGTAAAAGAACCTTACAACACTCCACATGTGGAAAACAGATAGTAATGATTAATGTTTGAAGAAATAGAAATTTCTCTGATTTGGTCATTACATACTGTTATTCTGTGCCTCCTAAATATGTACAAATACGTGTTAATTAAGATATTTTAAATAAAAGTAAACATGTACTGCAGACATGCACTAATAAAGATAAAACTGAAACAATTGTAAATAGAAAAAATTTAAAAAACAAGTATTTATAGAAATGAAGAAAATAAGACAACGTTATTAAATTCTACCTCTGATCAAGGCTTTGGACATGAAACCTTCTCTGTGTTTGAAGGGGAGGATGGAAAAGTTGTTAAGAGCCAGGACCCTAAAGTTAGAGTGTCAAAGTTTAGATCAGCAGTGGTGAACCTACGGCACACGTGCTGCAGCAGGCTTTTGTATCACCAAAAACTCTAAAAGGTTCACCATCACCGGTCTAGACCTTCGGCTCTTTCCTCTTACCAGCTGGTGTTGGTATGTTGCTTAACTTCTCTGTGTCTCAGTTTCCTTATATATTACAGATACAAACAGTACCTGCCTTACGGGATGCTCAAGAGGACTGAGTGAGTTAATACAAAGTGCTTAGAACAGCCAGGTGCCTATGATGAGGGTAGCACTTGCCAGAGAGAGGTCAGTGCTATTTCAGTACCAAACTTAAAATGTGACTCAGACATCACCTTCTTCAAGAAGCCTTCCCTGACTTTAGCGCCAGCACCCTTCCTCCTCATTCCCCCAGCACTCAGGGCATCATGTGCTCCTGAAGGTACTGTTGCATCTGAGAATGTACAGATCTCTGCACCTGACCATGAGTTCCTTTTTGGTAGGGTGGTATCTTTCACCTCCAGAATACCCCTGTCCAGGACAGGCATGACACAGGGACCCTGTGCCACAAATAGTGACTGAATGGGTGAAGAAGAGGGGGAGGAAATGACAATTTTTTAAGGAGGTAGATACGTTTACCCTGATTTAAACATTACACAATGTATATGTGTATCGAAACATCATATGGGACCCCATAAAAACTTACAATTTTCATGTACTTAATTGTTACATTAAAGAAGAAGAGAGGGAGGAGTGTCTGGGATGCCCTGGGTGGGCACTGGTTATTCAAAGTTTTAATATGCCCACTGTGCTCCTCCAGTTTGATGGAAGAGGGAGCTTCCTTCTGCTGATGAGTGTTCTCCCCAAACTGTGAGATGGCAAAGGTGAAATTTGGGATGCATTCACAGGGGTCTCTTACACTGTCTTGGTTTGTTTCTCGGAGATGTAACACCTCAGAAACAGGGTTCAGCTCCTGGAAACCCCATTGTCACCTTCCTTTGGCCCTCATTCAGCCTGAGGTCCCTGTCCCTCTGGCCTCTGCCTTACAGCGGCTCTCCGTGGCCTCACTCACCCAGGCAGATGGGCGGTTTGCCTGTCCAGCTGCCATCTGCTTTGCAGGTGCGGTGCTCGGAGCCACCCTTGAGGGAGAAGCCCTCTTGGCAGGAGTAGATGAGTGTGTAGCCCATGGAGGGCAAGTCCAGGGCCCCAACATTAGCATGTGTTGGCGTCTCTGGCTGCTTGCAGTGGTGGGCTGAGCAAGAAGAAAGACACTGTCAGACATGAGGAGACGAGTCCTTGGGGTCTTTTCCATCATCCCATTTCCAGATGGAACATTCCCTTCCTCTCCTTTCTGGGCTCTTTCATGCTCTCCCCAGGCTCTTTCCTGAATGTCATGTGGCTCTCTAAGCCTGTATCACTTTGCCTGAGGGAAGACGATGTGACCGTGGTCAAAGCCTGAAATCACCACCTGAGGTCTGACCTTGTAGTTGTTAGTTTTTGCTGCCAATTCACTAGATAGTTTTTTTATTTGGTAAGGTATGGGAATTACCTTCAAATTCCAGAAAGGCTTTGGGGCCCCAAGGAATGAGGTGGCCGGAAGGAATAAGGACTCAAAAGAGATCAGTGTCCATCCAGATGGGAAATGGTGAGCATTTGAGCACATCCTGGTTGCCCTGCTGGGGCAGGAGGATGTGGGCAAGGTCTAGGGTGTACTCACGGACACAGTCGGGTGGGGTTCCACTCCAGGTCAGGTTGGGAAGACAGGTCCTGGTGGTGGAGCCCTGAAGCAAGTAACCTTTCTGACAACGGAAGAGCACTGTGCTTCCAACCTGCAGCAAGGATGGAAGAGGCCAGTATCACTCTGTATCCAGCAACACTTCCCAGCTCTGTCCCATGGCCACTTTTTTCCCATGTCCCAACTCCTACTTATGCTAATGCCTCAGGTTGCAACAAAAAGCTTCTTGGCCTGATTAAACCTTATTGATCCTTTGGGCAGTCGGTATTACACCTCTTCCACAAGACTTATCTAGTACCCTGAGATAGGTCAGTGCTCTGATTACACAGTGGTGGTAGACAGAATCAGAAGACTCTAGATCTGATTTCTGGCTTCTTCTGCTCTGAACCTTAGTCTTCCTAAGTATAAAGAGGGAAGGACATTGTGTCACACTGCTCAGAAATGTGACACTCAAATGCCATAGTGGAACTGAAAGCATTTTCTATAGTGTGATCTTCTGTGCAAAATCAAATTTCACTTGAGTGTGTTCCCTTTTATGAAACTTTAAGTTCCTCAAGGATAGGAGACCTGCTTTTCTCATAGACGTGGCCCCCAGAATCTGGGGCTGTCTTTAGAGATATCAGTTGGACAGAATTGCTACTCTCTCTCTCCTCTCCCTCTTCTTGGTTGTGTTCCTCGCCTCCACCCTCACCAGCCTCTGACTGTCCACTTGACATCCCTACACCCACCAGTTTCATCTCTGTCCCTCCTACACACCTGATTTAATGTGGCCAGACCACTTCCCAACATTGCAAATTGTACTGCACTACTTCCCAGCGCAAATGCTCTTGCATCTCGAAAATGTATGGAAGCATATTCAAATGCAATGTAAAACTCTTAATTTGTATTGCTTTCTTCCATGCCCAACATGTTTAGATCTCATCATGTGATTTAGTAAATGACACCTTTATCCACCCAGTTGCTCAGATCAAAACTCTTATGTTTTGATTCCTTCAGCCCTCAATCTAACGTGTCAATGTCCTCTTAGTTCCACGGAAGAGCTCTGTGTAAAGAGTGGACCTGGAGGTCCCTCTTCTCTCTGCCTCCCTTGTCACTGCCCTCACACAAAACCACCCTCATCTTTTACCTGAGTCAGGACAACACTGTCCTACCTGTCTGAGAGCTTCTATTCTTAACCCTTCTGTTCTCTATTTGTGACTTAGCAACTGGAGTGGTATTTCAAAGGATGAATTCAGTGACATTTAGACTACAACCCAAAATACTTACATTGGCCTCAGGACCCTGCATGAACCTGGCCCATGCTTTCCTCTTTGCAAAAGTCATTATGTGACCCCTGATGTATACAAATGGACATAGTAACACCGAGAGATATTAAGTGTAATAATAAAATGAGCACTTTCAGTGGGGGGTGGTGTGCAGCATAAGGACTGGGATACTATGGGATGGACTGCATGTGATCCTTTCCTGATCCAATTCTCAGCTCCTCTCAGTAGTAACCACCATTCTGAGTTTTGTGTTTTAAATTTCTTGGCTTTGTTAAAAAAATAATTCTATCATATATGCATACCTGTGTCTCTAAACAGTTTAATAATTTTTTACTGGTTTTAATCTTTATATCTAAGCTCAATATCTAAATTCAATAGTATGACAGTACACCGTGTAGCAAAAATGGGGGATTCTCTTCTGTCTTATCTTCGGGGCCCAATATTGTTCTCGTTGTTTTGCTTTATTCTGATTAATTTTTTTGGCCTTATTTTATACTCTGTTTTTATTGGTTTTATTGTGTTTTTTTTTTTTTTTTTTTTTTTTTTTTTTTTTTTTTTTTTTTTTTTTTTTTTTTTTTTTTTTTTTTTTTTTTTTTTTTTTTTTTTTTTTTTTTTTTTTTTTTTTTTTTTTTTTTTTTGGTTTGATTTTACTATACCTGTTGGAAAGGTCAACTATTCTGAAAATAACAAGATATACTATAGTAGCTATTGTTTTTATAGTATCTTTCTTAGAAGTTCTGTACCAGTTCTACTGCTTTGTTTTGATTGACTTCGTTCTGTTAGGTTTTGTTGGATTTTACTATCTTTAAAATAAAAAAAAAATTCAATAGTATGTTTCAAAGATTTGTCCTTGTCATGTAGAGCTATAGTTCATTAATTTTCATTCCTGTATAATAATCTATCCCATGAGTATACCACTTTTTTTTTCTTCCTTCACGACATGTGCAAGAGCAGCTCTGGGCCATGTTTCCAGGAGTGGAACCCTTGCGTCCCAGTGTGTGTGAATGCTGAACCTCAGGAACCTTGCCAAGGTGCTTCCATTTCCTTCAAAGGGCCCCTTCCTTTTTCCCCTGTCCTCATGAATGTCCCTGGGCCCTCTGACACTGAGAGTGACAAGAAAGGGACAGGAGGGACAGGAGGGAAGAAGGCCCGATCTGGGATGATCTCATTACCTGGTAGCCCTGGGAATTGTTCTGTATCCCGAACTGTGGCACGCCAGGATCAGCACACGTGGTTAGCGTGGGATCTGGATGGGCAAAACAAAGAGGCAGACCTCACAGTCACTGACATATTCACTACCTTCTCTCACTGACTAATAGATGTGGGACAGAAAACAGCCCTGGCCTGACACCCCGCCTTCTGTGACTGCCATCGGTCTCTGAGCCCAGCTGGCCATTCCATTCCCCAAGCACCTTAGCGCTGGCTGCTCATGGAGCTCAGAGCAGGAAGACTTTCTCTCCACTGCAGATGAGACCACTGAAGACCAGGAAGGGAAGCCATCACCTCAGTCCCCAGAGGTCACCTACCGGCCAGGACACTCATGCCCCAGATTCCACTCACCTATGCAGCTGGGCTGTGTGCCACTCCATGTCCCATCTGACTGGCAAAACCTCCGTGGAGAGCCCACCAGTACCAGAGGCGGGTGGCAGGAATAGGACACAGATGACCTGTAGGAGAAGCCTCGGTCCTCTCTCCTCCCATGGGCTGGAACCCCAGGATCTCCACAGAACACAGCTGGGGAGACACAGGGAGAAAGGTGAGTCCAAGTTGTTTCCCAGAACCCACTCTTTCCTGCCTTCACCCCTGCTTTTGTTCTTTGTTCTTTGTTCTGTTTTTCTCCAGGTTCCACTTGAACTCTGGAAACTAGGGCAACCGCAGTAAGTACGCAAGAGTTTCTGCCTCATTATTGCAGCAGCTGGTAGGAGCGTCCTCTTCCTTTCACTACACAGAGTTTAGTGTGGGCTAACATTTCATGAAGTTTAGAAGACTGAGGTGGGGCTGGGGGTGTAGCTCAGAGGTAGGGAATGTGCTCAGCATGCTTGAGGCCTTGGGTTCAATCCCCAGCAGCAGCAACAACAAACAGAGAACACAGAAAAAACAAGCTGCAATTCCATTCTCTAAAACTTTCCCCCATTTTATGTATGTTCTGTTGTAATCTTCTCCAGCTGTGAATACACTTGTGTGGGGTTGCAAACTGAATGTCCATATGATCGTGAATCTTGCTTCATTCACTTAATATTATCCTGCAAACATTTTCTACGTTTATAACATCACCATCATTTACTGACTGCACAATTTTGCAATGAGTGGCTATACTGCAATTACATTTAAGCACAAAGCTTATATTAGACATTTTTTAAATTATAAAGTTACATATAACTTTTCCTTCACATGTGTAAAACTCTTAGGAGAAATTTCTAGGAGTAGACTTCAAGGTTTTTATCTTCAAAGTTATTATCTTCAAAAGTTTGATAACTTCCCAGCTTTCTAAGTGTAGTGTCAGAATGCACCATGATGGGTAGTGTGAATGTATCCATTTTACTCTGCTCATGTTAAAATGAAGCGTGCATTATGAAAATTCATGACTAAAGGCAAAGCTTTCATGAATCACTATAAGCATCACACTATGCCGTGATGTTAGCATGTGTGCGTGCACACACGCATGTGTGTATGTGTGTGTGAGGGAACATGCACATGTGTACATAAAGTCCCGAGGGAAGTTAGACTAGCCCGTGTCCTGGAAGCTGGGCATCTGGGTTGAACAGTCAGAAGTCAGTCAAAAGCCAAGTTAATCAAAGTCACTGTCGCTGGGAAGAGGCAAGTGAAGGGTCAAGATATGCCAGTGGCTGACAGGTAAAAAAACAGCAACTCAGCCATTCTAACCAGCAATACAAATTAAAGCCCTGAGATATCTTTCAAAACTCCTCAGGTTAATAAATATTCAAAATATTTGCAACATCTGTTGTTGACGAGGGTGTAAGTGAAGAAACATTCTCATAGCTGCTGGTGGGAATGCAAATTGGAATGCTCTTCCTAGAAGGCAGTTTAGGAACACGTGTTAGGACGCACAGGTGCCTGCTATTGACCTGGCATTCTCGCTCCTAGGACTTTACAACAAGAGCAAAGAAATGCTATTTTCAGGGATACTTATTGCAGAAACCCTTGCAATATGACCACAGTGGAGATAACCTAAATTCATCACAAATAAAGAATAAGCAAATTGTGGTATATAAGACAAGTAAATTCTTTAAAGTCATTAAATGTGATATGTAGATGAGTATGTATAATGGAGACAGAGTTTATAGAAAGATTTTGGTGGCTTATGAATGAACACAAGTTACAAAATAGTGTGTACAGCATGATCCATTTATAGAAATTTGTATACACATCCTACACATGCAAAAATGCCTCGTGATCCACACAGAAGCAGACTCCAAAGTTTAACTGTGGTTATCTTGGGAAGTCTTACTCTCCTCTTTGTATTTTCTGATATAGGACATTTTAAAAAAGTGACCATAATTGATTGTTTAAAAACAATTTAGTTAAAAAGTGACCATAATTGATTGCTTAAAAACAATTTAGTAATTTCTCAAGAGGAAAAATAAAGGTATTGAACCCACATGCAATCCCAAAACTTTCTAACTTTTAAGTGGGAAGCAAAGACTGGTTAACCATGACCCAAGGGTCTGTGTCCACCATTGAGTTGCTGTCTCTAATCCCATCTGAAATTCCCAAATGGAGACAAATTTTCAGAGTGTCAGGAGTGTATGAGTAGCTTTCTGTACAATTACATAAACGTCAACTAGAAAGACAAAACAGGTTCTACTGTTTGTCCAAAGCATAGGCATTAAGAAAACCTCCCAGAGCTCATCTGCAGAGAATGTCAAGAATATACATTCTGAAGCCTGCTTCTCCAGGGCCTCAGTAAGTGAAAAGTCCTGAAATGAATTTAGGACTCTTAAGAACACCAGAAGATTGTGGGCTCCCAGAAGTCTCTGCAGTATAGGGCATTTCCCACAAAGACAAGTCAGTTTCTAGTCCTATTGTCCTCAGATCTTTGGGTACCATCTCATCTAGGCAACAATCCCTCAGGTGTTTCTTGAAACACCTCTTTTTCTCCGGCTTAATTTTCTCCCACTGTGACTCTCGACAGTGTCCCAAACCAGAGATCAGTAAAGTTACAGTATTCTCATGCTCTTTTAAACTTCCTTCCTCTCTAATAGTGTCTTTGACAAAGCTCTTCCCTGATTTTGGGGAAGGGGATATTTACGTCAGGCTTTCCAGCAGCAGAGCTCTGAGCAGGGAGGTGGGGGAGATATTTCAGAGGGCCTGGGCCCTTGTGAGCCACTCACGGAAACACTGAGGCAGCTCCCCGGTCCAGGATCCATTTCCCTCACAGGTGAGCACCGCAGGCAGGGAGAGCTGGTAACCCTCCAGGCAGGCGTAGGTCACACTCGAGCCCCACAAGAAATCAGACCCCAGCACTTTCCCATTGGGGATGAGCTGAGGTGGCTTGCACATGATAGCTGTGGGGGAGATCAGAGCAGGCTGAGTGCTGGTACTGTCCTGGGGAAACCAAACCCTGTCACCACCAGTGGTTACTCTGTTCTCAGCTGGGAACCTGGACCAAAGACCTCTCTTTCTGATACTTTTGTAATTTACAATGCCTCCTCTCAAGTGTGACAACCCTGTCTTCTCTTTGCCCAACCCTGGCCCCTCAATGTCTGAAGCCCAGGCCTTACAATGGTTCCTTCTGATTCCTTCTGAGTTGATGTTCAGGACCAGTCCTCACTTTGCATGTCCCCTGGTTGTACATTAGGGTGCCCTGCCACCCCTTCCCTTCTGAATATTCAAGGCCCATGTCTCACTTGCGTATCTTTTTTGGCCCTTTGTTCATAGCTTCAGCCCTCAGACGCACCTTTGCAGACTGGCTTGGTACCATTCCATGTCCGGTCCTTTGTGCAGCTCAGCACAGACACTCTGTGTGACTCCATCATGTAGCCAGGGACACACTGATATGTTACAGTTTTGTTGTACCTGAAGTCATTGCCCAGACGGAGGCCGTTGGCTGGAATCCCAGGGTCACCACAGTTTATGACTAGGATAAGAGAGACACATCATTATTTGCATCCAGCCTCCATACTGTTTCTTAGAATTCCAGTACCATCTCTGTCACTTCCTGGACATGTCTGGGAGGAAAATGGTTACATCAGGGGTAACCCAAGCTTCCAGGTGGGCACTGTTCATCCTAAAGGCCATTAGGTCAACTCTCCCTGAATGGGCCTTCAACGTCCATACCCATATCATCCTTATGTACACCAGGAAATTGGGCTATGAAGACCACCCTTTTTATTCAGACCTACACCCTCCAAGGAAGTATGCACAGGGCTCTTTTCCTAATGAGGCCGGGGCTCAGAGAGTGGAGGCTTTCCAGATTGAAGTGTCTAAGATGCGATAATAGACCATATAAGACAGTTTGCCTAGGGATGCATTTTATAACCTGCTCTTCGCCCTAGGAGACCTCTGTAGGCTAAACAGCCTGGAAATGGAGTCTTACAATCCATGCAATGGTCATTCCTCTGTTACAGAATCAAGTGAGGGCAGGTTTGGTGAACTGTGGTCACTGAACAAAAGTGAACTTGATACAAGAGGTCAGATGAATATAAAAACACAGATTGGACTTTGAAAGGGAGAATATTATCAGATTACCTCATCCTATTTCTTCCCTCCATCTGGGCTCCACAGTGGCTGGATTTCTAAGGAAGAGTTTGGGGCATACTTGAGAGGACCAAGAAAAGGGGAGCTGTGAGGCTACAATGTTGGGGAGCCAGGCCAGGGTGATGATGGGTCCAAGGAAGAGAAAAAGATAAAAAAGATGGTTGATGGGGGCTGCTTTAAAGTGGAAAGAGAATAAGACTGAGCCCTGGGGTTTTGCCCTAAAAACCAAGCAAACAAACAAACACCCAAGAAACTGGCTAGAGCCTGAGAAATGGTCAATATATCTTTTCAGCTTTTCTGAGTCAATCCATACATAAGATGGGGACACAGTAGCTATTTAATGGGATCGTAGAGAGAATCAAATGACATATGAAAATGAAATAAAGTGCTTAACTCTGTGGCTGCCACTTGTTCAGTGAGTAGAGACTATTTGTGTGCCCTCATTCAGGCACGAGTCCCCTCTACTCCAGCTAGCTCTCCCAGTCTCCCCTGGACAGCCTTCTTTGATAATAGAGGCCACCCTGCCTGGGTCACCATTTACCACAGAGCCCAGCGAGCCTGGGGCCTCACCTGTGCACTCAGGGTCACTGCCTGTCCAGGTGCCGTTGACAGAGCAATGTCGGCTGAGCAGGCCTGTGGCGTAGTAGCCTTCCCGACACTCATAGACGATGGAGCTGGAGAAAACCAGGCCATCACTGAACAGAACTCGGGCATTGCTTGGAGTCCCGGGGTTGCCACAAGAGATTACTAGGAAACCAAAAGAGCATATTATTCAGACAGTGGTGGGTGCCACCTCAGGGACTGAGAACTGCCCAGAGTTGGGACCCCATGTGCCACGGAAGGACCTTGTGGATGAAGAAGGCCCTGTGCTACTTCATACCTGATCATTTCACCCTTAGAAGGCAGAGACCTGCATTATTTTTCTTTAATTTTTAAAACCTTCTCTATTTTTAAAGAAAAAAGACTATATTTTTATCATCACACCTAAAATTTTAAATCATTTCTTAATACTATCAAATATTCAATTAATGAATTTTTCTTAATGCTCTCTCTTCTTTTTCTCAATGTTAATTTTACAAAATATTGAGCTTCATTGTGGCATTTATATTAATTTTACAAAATACTGGGTTTCAAAGTGACATTTATGTGCATGCATGTAACATACTTTGATCATTTTTTAGAGTTGATTTGTTTGAATCGGGACCCAAATATGGTCCATACTTGACATTTGCTTGGCACCTCTCTATGCAGTTGGATCTGGAGATTACTGCTCTTCTGCTATGATTTGTTGCAGAAACCAGGGAGGGCATTTGTCCAGCAGCACTTCCTACTTTCTGGATTTTGCTAACAGCATCAAAGGAGGTGGAGTTTCACAAGTTCCTATGTCCCATCTAGTTCCTGTATTGCTTTTTGGCAAGGATGCTTTTTAGGTGGTCTTACATCTCTCCCACTGCACTGGATTGGGGGGCACGGACTGTCTCGTTGTGTCCTTGTTCATGATGCTGAGGCTGATGAAGGGTCTGGGTTGGCTTGCCTAATCTGGCATTACAAAAGTTCCCATTTGTTTTTACTTAATAGTTGTAGCAGCAGTAGATGTTGAACAGGTTCATGACTTTATTAGAGGTCAGAAAATGGTGTTATTCCATTGTTTTTCTGCATAAATTAAGAGTTCTTTATTAAAGAGATTTCCTATCATCAAATATTTGCTTACTCTAAAATACAGTTCAAATGGGAAGGCTGAGTAATACTTTTTCTTCTTCTTTTTTTTTTAATGACATGAAATGAATTTGTTCTTTAACCAGTTCTACTGGTGGTCAAAGAGTATATTTAGGAATTATTTTGAACTCAGGGATTTAAACTTATTGAATATGTTGACATCCATTGCTAATCTTTTTTTTTTGTGTGTGGCACCGGGGATCCAACTCACAGCTTCACGCCTGCCAGACAGGTGGTTAAGCCACTGAGCCAAACTCCCAGCCCTAGTTTTTTGAGGCAGGGTCGCACTATGTAGCTCAGGCTGGCCTTGCGCTCGCACTGTAGCCCAAGCTGGCCTCGAACTCACAAAATGCTCCTCCTACCTGAGCCTCCCGAGTGCTGGGATTAAAGGCGTGCACCACCACGCCTGGCTCCATTGCTATTCTTACCAATGATCACATTAACCCATCGTTAGCCAATGGGAGCAACTTTGAGTTGGATCCTAAGTTCCTTTCACATGACCCCAGTTATCTTTGATAGACACCTTGCTGGAGTGATAAGATATGCCACATTTATTTGTATATTTCTTGTCCTGGCCCTAGAATCCTCCATTTATCCAAAGAGCCCGCCTCCTAATGGGGAATGGATTTTCAGACCACAATTTGAGCACTGAGTTTACTCACTCCTACTGAGTAGCTATTGACCCTAAACTTTGAAAGTGGCTAAAGTTAGGAACATAACTTTTAAAACTGAAAATATATACTGATATTGCCAGTCCAAATTTAAGATTAAGGCTTTCCCCTTAACTTCTTTATTTTTCTACTATAGTTGTAGCTTTTCTTTTTTTAACTAAAAACCTTGGTTCTTACTGACAGCAAGTAATTTGTATTTATTTTATCCCTATGTCTGGTGATATTTCATATGTAATAGTTTCAGGATAGTAATATTAATATTGTTACAGTGTGATTGCTAAAAACAGTTTAAGAATTCTTTGCAATTCCCTTTGTCCTTAGGATAAACACTACAGTCAAATTTCATTTTTCTCAAGGCAGTTGACATAATCCTCTGGGTTATTAAATTACCAAGTTGATACATGGTTAGTTAGGTTCACTTGTTTCCATTAGGCTTTTGATATTTAAAGAGTGCATGTCTCTAAACTTAATTTAATTTTATAAGTATACACAACATTTATGTGAACCCAAAGTGAAATCTAGAAATAATTGGCACTACAGGCCCCACCATTCATTCATTCATCAAATATTTGTGCTGCTGAGGTGCCCAGAATACAACAATGAACAGGTTATGTTCCCTGTCTGTGAGAATCCTCTATTCATTAGAAATCAACTACTAAACACAATGAATTAAAATATGACATAATAAATGTTCAACGTGAAGGGGGAAAAAGCACCAAGAGGAGAGCATATTGGGTTGAGTAGATCCTCTAAGGAGCTTGTCAAGAGAAAGCACAAGCACTGTACACGTCTTTGAGTCTCTCTATCCCTCCCTTTCTCCCCCACTCTAAGCATTTGCTTTCATATCCAAACTCTCAGCTGGTAACTGATTTTTATCCCAGGATCTGAATGTCATCCAAGAAGATGCATGCCATGGGGATGTTAATGAATGCACCAAATTTTCCTTTTGCGTTACACTTTCCCATGACCAAAAACCTCTCTTAGCATGCCTACAAAATTCTGCCAGAATCAATTTTGCAAATAGCACCTCCAGAAAAGCAGGACTTTGGGCAGACAAGTGGGAGGGGCTCTGACTCCATCTGTCTCATTTCCTGGGCAGGCGTTCCCCGAGCACAGACCAGGATGCTTCCCTTTGCTGGGCAGGATAGCTCCCCAATCTCGGTTTCCAGCAGGGTGCTCTCAGAGCAGCTGTCACTTATCCCTTCAGCTCACTTCCCCTGGGACTACTTGTCTGGTGATTTTTGGTGTCATGGGGGCTTACGATCCATTGATCCAATCACTTTCTCACCATCTGCAACTCTATGCATAAACCTGCTCACTCCTTGCCCAGGGTAGATGCCAAGACCCATCATGACCACTGCCTTGGCCTCCCCATCATTTCTTTTGCTATTTTCTGTGGATGTCTGGTTGTCTGGTAGAACCCCAGCCCTAAACCCAATGCACCGTCTATTCCTGCATCTATGTAGCAAAACAATTGAACAAATGTGGCCCTGAGATGATGGCTCTTGCTTTGAATTACAGACCCCCACCTTAAATCAGCCCTCGGTGCTGCCCAACAATGACATCCTTCTTTATTTCATTCCCATTACTGTGCTAGATGATTATTTCTTATCATCTCCTCCCTGTTCCACATCTTCTCATGCAACCTTACCCCCGGCTGTTAGGTGTGTGCAGAAAAACATAATTTCCCCCATTGGGTGCCGCTCCACAAGGCACCATTGGGAACTAGATTATTTTTAAAGGGCCTTGAAAACATTGAAGTCTTTTGGCACTTTGCATGTTTGTTTAACATAGTTTCTTCCTTTAAGACTGTAACCTTTAATGTAGAAAGGTATATGTCTTATTTTGTCCAAGATGCCATAATATAATATTATAGCCTGGGAGGTTTATGGACAGCAGATATTTACTCTTATAGTTCTAGAGTCTGGGGAGTTTGAAATGAAGTAGTTGACAGATTCAGTGCCTGGCAAAAACCTCCTATCTTGTTTGTAGATGGTGCCTTCTTGCTGTGTCCTCCCATTGGCAGAAAGGGAAGAGAGCTCTTCTCTTGGATCTCTTTTTATCTGTCTCTTATAAGAGCTCTGATCTCATGACCTAACCATCTCTTAATGCTATTATTTTGGTGATTAGGTTTCAGTGTATGCATTCTGGAGACAGACAAACATTCAGATCATAATACTATGTCTGTCTTGGTCACTATTATGTTCCCAGGACACACCACAGCATTTGACACACAATTGTTGAATGAAACGGTATGAGAAATGAATGAATTCATGGGCCAAATGTAGTTTTTTGTTTTTTTGCTTGTTATTCCCTTTTTAGGTGAGGGTGGGAATAAATCTGTTCATCCTGGATTACTAATGAAAACGAATGTGAGCTATCTGCTGAGATCTGCTACCCATCAGGCCATAGATTTGAGCAGGACCATGGGTTTTCTCTGTGAGGCAGGTGCTTGGGAGCAAGAGGGGGAGGGGAGGAGGGTGCTGGGGCTGGGCAAAGGGGAGAAGCAGAATGGTCACATACATTACCTCCACACTCAGGCTGGGTGCCGCTCCATGAGCTGTTCACTTGGCAGGTGCGTTCTGACGATCCCCGAAGCACGTGGCCAGCTTCACAGCTGAAGCGCATCAGACTGCCTGGAACAAAGCTGTCACCCAGACGGATACCATGGGCCGGGATCCCTGGGTCACCACACACACCTGAGCTGGTTCCTGTGGAACAGAACCAAACAAGCCCTGCGGTTTTTGCATGTAAGGAAGGGAGCAGAGGAGCCAGAGGAAGAGATGGGACCATTGCTGTGGGGAAGCCCTGGTCCCTATGGATGAGGGGGGGCAAACAGCTGACGGTGTGTTCAGCGTATGGTATCTTGACAGGCTCTGCCTCACTGTCAGCTGTCAGAGACTACTGAGGTGGGAGGTCCTGGGACACACGTGGGAAGGGAAGCAAGAAAACAGAGGAAGGGCTCTGAGGCAGAAAGTGTACCCTAGTTCTGAGGCCTATGCCACTCTGCAATTCCAGGGGCCCAGTCAGGCCACATGTCCCCTTCCTCCCTTTACCTCTTCCTCACCAATAACCACTGATCCCACGGCTCCAAATCCATTCTCAGTGCTGCTGTCTTGGCTTAGACACTCAGCATTCTTTTGCCTGAATGATTGCCAGTCTCGCAACTGATGTCTCTTCTTCGTAAACTCGCCCTCCCTTTACCCTTCAGTCTGCAAATGAACAACCATTGATCATCTGATCTTATTTCTTTTCTGCAGAAACAACTCTACTGGTTTCCTAGTGGTGACAGGATAAAGTCTAAACTCCTTAGCATGGCTTTATCTTCTCAGCAGCTGAGCTTGACCTTGTCCTGGATGTGCATTTCTGTATCTTCCATTAACTTTTTAAAAAGTTTTATTTTATTTTTTACTGACAAAAAGAGTTGTATATATTTATGGAGTACAGTGTGACATTAAGATACATATATTGTGTATTTCAAAACAGAATGAGAGGGTTTTTACATATTCTTACCATAAAGAAATGGTAAGTGCTGGGTGTGGTGGCGGACTCTTGTAATCCCAGCACTTGGGAGGCTGAGGCAGGTGGAGCATTGTGAGTTCGAGGCTGGTTTGGGCTGCAAGGCTGGCCTGAGCTACATAGTGCGACCCTGTCTCAAAAAACTAGGGCTGGGAGTTTGGCTCAGTGGCTTAAGTGCCTCCCTGGCAAGCGCGAGGTTGTGAGTTTGAACCCTGGTACCACATACACACAAAAAATGGTAAGTATTTGAGGTGGTTGATCCTGGTCCTTTAATCAAGGATTCCCTACTCATAAAATATGCATATATGTGGGCTCTGGATTGAATGCTTTAGGCCTGTTCATTTTATTTTTGCTTTGTTTCCTGCCTTGTGGTATGTTCCCACATTTACCTGGCTTCCAATATTGTAGAAACTTATTCCACAGAATGATAAGGACCTGAGAGAGAGAGAGAGAGAGAGAGAGAGAGAGAGAGAGCGAGAGAGCGCCAGCCAGCCACAGGACCTAGTGCCTGAGAGAGTCAGCATACTTCACATATAGAGACAGACAGGGGCCACTGTGTCAGGTCAGATCAGGCCCTGAGGAGAGGCCTGAGGGAAAGAGGAAGCAGTGATAAAGTAAATAGCAGCTGGGTGAGAAGCTAAGGTTTCCAAATGTCATGGATTCTATCTCCTCATGAATCCACATGTGGGCACAGTGTACCATAACATCTGAATGACCACATTTAGTAGGTTGAACTGAAAGATGTTTCAGTCATGTATACTGTGCCACTTACGCTTTAGGTCTTTCCCACCCTCTCCACTATGGAGTTACTTCCTTTTCTAGTCCAGTTTTTAACTGAGAATATGATGTGATCTCATCTCCACAATCTGCTCTCCACCGGTGAGATGAAACTCATTCAACTTTCAACTCAAATATTTGAAAAAAGAGCCCAACACATCTGGTTAGATTCCCAGGATGTAGTTCATGCAATAGAGGGTTGGGGGTCCCTTGAAGGCAACCTTGATGGTGAGTAGCTCTGACTCCCACACTGCCTTGCTGACCTCAGAGGGCTGACATTATGCCAAAGTAGTCAAAAGGGTGAGGCTCTGCAGTGCTAGCAACTTGTTCTGACAGACAGCCCCCACTTCAGTGTTAGGGGCCTCTGTTTCAATGCTATCAGGCAGCAGTCCCCAATCTCTTTGGTACCAGGGACTGGCTTTGTGGATGATGATTTTCTTCATGGACTGGGTTGGGGGGGTGGTTTCAGGGTGATTCAAATACTTTGCATTTATTCTGTACTTTATTTCTACTCTTTTAGCATTAGGTTCTCATAAGTTGTGCACAACCTAGATCCCTCGCGTGTGAGGTTCACAGTAGGGTTTGTGTTCCCATGAGAACTGAATGCCACTGCAGGGGTTAGAGCTCAGGCAGTAATGGAGTAAAGGGGAATGAGCAGCTGTAAACACAGATGAAGCTTTCCTAGCTGGGCCCATTGCTCACCTCCTGCTGTGGGACCAACTTCCTAACAAGTCATAGCATGGACTATTGTTGGTCTGTTGTACAGGGGCTGGGAGTCCCTGTTATAAGAGAGCCCATAGGGGCAGATAAACAGATGGCAAGTCTTTACTGAAGAGTGTATCAGCAAAGATGGTGATATTGGAGAGATGGGCGATAAACTTCTCAAAGTGGTCTTCAAACTTCTGGAATCTCTTCCTGCTGATGTGGCCCAGGGGTTGATGCCTCAAGCACTCAGGTGATTTTGTTAAGCAACATATGGGGCCCTGATTGTACAGAATGAGGCTTAAAAACCTTGAAATCTTGACTGTGTTATTCATAGTGTTATAGACAGTTAGATAGAAATATTATAGGCAGTCAGATAGGGCTGGGCACTCAAAGGAGCCAGTGCAGAAGGCCAGATACCTTGCAACTTTTGGGGAGACAGACACCTCCCGCTGTGGGTCAGACCTCAACACAAAAGATAAAACAAATGCATCCACATATTCCTAAGGATAAACATCAGGAATTGATATTCTAAATAGGCATCACCTCAAAGAAGCCGGAAAGAGCCACTGACATAACCCCCTACAGGAAGAGCCACTGTTCTGTATCCATGCCCACTTGCAACATGACTTGCTTCCCGATTGATCTCAATTTAATCAATTTTACCTGAGTGATTATACTTGTAATCTGATTGACAAACCATAGTTTCATCCCACTTCATGCCCACTTTGTGATTTCTCATTATTCTGCACCTTGGAACCACCTCACCTTGTGATTTTGCTCTATAAAATCCCTAAAAAAGATACAGTCTTTGGAAACCCATTCAAGCCCCCTTCTGTTTCTCTCTCTCAGACAGAAGCTTTCTTTTCCCCAATAAATTTATTCTGCTCTTGACCTCCATTGTTCCTAAAATTCATTCTTTGATTTTAGAGAACACAAACTTGTACTGGACATCTAGCAGGTTGGGAGTTTCTTTCCCCTATATCATTAGGACTGGCAGGAAGATGCCACTACACAAGGTGATATGGTGAGTTTCAGGAAGGGAGGAACTATATTGTTTTGCCCACTGGTGCAAACTTAGAATTACTTCCTGACCACCTGTTCTTCTCAGTTCTCATTGTTATTATTTAAGGAATTTAAAATTCATTTATTCCTTAACATTTATAGAATCCCTTCTAATTCTGTCCTCAGGGGCCTCCTGGAAGTAATGAGCTTTGCTCATGATTCTGATCCCCTAAGTGTCTGCCATGTTTGATGGTGATGTCAGAGATAAGGCCCTAACTAAAGACTATTCAGGCTCAGGGATTAAATAGTTGAATCCATATCCCCTAATGAATGGAACCCATGTCCCCTAAAGGTTCCTAACTCTTGCTAGACAGGTTTATCTAGGAATCTCAACTGCAAAAAATAGGCACATATCATATCAGGAGAAGTCTTCACTGTTGGAAGTAGGGATCTTTGTATCTAGAAATGATCTGGCATGAGAAAGGATAGGAGCTAATTTCAATGCCAAGGTAGGCTCCTTGAGGAAACTCAAGCTACATGAGCAGCTATCTTCTTAGGACTGACATTCTAAATGGGACCCGTTCTCAGGGTCAGGCAGGTTTACCTCAAAGAATACAAAACCGCGCGTAATATTTTTTAGCCTGGTGGTTTCTTCTATTGGTGGCATAATTCACTTTTGAATATTTGATTCTATTATATGACATTACAGTTGAATTCATGATCTGGAAAATCTGGACATGGGAGCGTTGGCTGTTACCTGCAGTTGATATATATATATTTTTATACCAGGGATTGAACTCACAAACTTGCGCCTGCCAGGCAGGCACCTAGGTCACTGAGCTAAATTCCCTGTCCTACCGTTGATATTTTGATAGCACACCAGTGTTCTCTTAGGTATTAGCAGTAAAATGAATTTATTACTAGGAAAAGTTTGTGCACTGATGTCTCCGGACAATAGAAAAGAAGATTCTACCCAGTGAGGCAGCCAGGACACGAGGCAAGTGGAGACAGCACTGATGAAAAAAAAAAGGGGAAATAGCTTAGGGCCCATGAACCTGAAACTTGGAAGAAAAAACCAGAGAAGTGGGTTTGGTCTGGGCTGTTCATAGGGAGACCTAGAGTATTCCCAGGAACTCATGGAATCAAGTGTCTGGATAGGACAATGAACTGAAGGAGTCCTTGCAAAGTTGTGCCCTCCCTAATTTTGCAATCTCTTGGCTGGATGGGCTTGGCCAGAGTTGACTAAGGATGTGAGCTGGGAGAAGTCCATAATACCTCTTCTAACTGTGCTTTCTTCCTGTAAGGGAAAGGATGAGATCCCAAAGGTGTTCCTTGCTTTCAGTCACCCTTTACACTTCTACCTTGGGAGCTTGTCCATTTTCTGTCAGCCAGTGCTCCACCAAACCCTCCCCTAATGCCATGTTCCATACCTGAGCAGTGGGGAAGGGAGCCAGTCCAGTGTCCATCCAGCCCACACATACGGGTGGCATTTCCCATCAGAGTCCTCTTGCCAGTGCAACTGTAACGCACGACTGCCCCCACCGTATAGCTGTCTCCAAACATCTGGGAATGAGGTGGGGAGCCTGGATGGCCACAAGACACCACTGTGGGGAAGAATAAGCATCTCAGTAATGCTTCGTAGGGACAAATCCACTCCACGCAAGCTAGGGCACCAGTAGACAGAGCAGTCATTTCCTGATCTGTGAAGAGAATACCTGTCTGGCAATAATGTTATGCATTACGTTAGTTTGCTCTCTTTCTTGCCTTTGTGCTCACCTCTCCCTGTTTCCTCACTGGCATAGGATGCATCTGAGATGGCTCTGGGCAGAAAGATGGTTCACATAGTACAAATAAGACAAAATAAGAGACCTGCCATCCTAGGGCTATCCTCACTGGCTGCAGTTCCAGAATGAGGACAAGTTATAATCCTTTTCTAATTGTAACTTACAGTTGCCTCATCAGTTGTCTCTGACTTGTCCTCTTCATTCTACAAGATCCCTTTCCTTCAATGTGACAGTGTGACTGAAAACCAGTAAAAAGATTAGGACAACAGAATTGAGATGTGCAGGTTAGGGCAGGGGACAGATGTCCTCATTGCTTGACTTGGCCTTCCCATTATTGTCACGGGATGATTTTTTCATTTACTTGATACACATTTACTTAGCATGCATTACATGCCAGACACTGTTGTATGTGTTTGTATGCATGGTATTGTGTCTCAGCAATGAGAAGTGACTAGGACAACATCATAGGAAGCCATTGGTGCGATATGATCTGGTTTACATTTTAACACAATCACTCTGGCTGCTGTATGGAGAGAAGACCAGGGTGGGACAAAAAAAAGGGGGCTGATGTGGTAGTTCAGAAGAGAGGATAATGACTTTGATAAAAGCCCAGGGTCCTTGTATTTGCAGTGTGTGTCCCAGGCAGGGCATGGATTCTGATCAGCCACAGGGACCATGGGATAAAACCTGGCCTGGGCCAATGCTGTTGGTGATACTAAAAGTTTAACAGGGTACAGGGAATGGCATGACTAGGTCTTACATGCTTTAACTTCTCATTGTGGTCTTAATGCGTGTTCAACACTCTTCCAATGCTTTTGTAGGTTATGTGCAAAGACTATCCCTAACAATTCCCTTCATCAGTGGGTACAGCTTGGCTCCTTTCTCTTTGAATAAGAGCTTATCTTGTGACTTGTTCTGCTTAATGGAACATGGTGAAGGTGACCTTGGGCTAGTTGCAATCTAAGAGGCTTAGTAATTTTTAATCTTCATTTCTTCAAATACTATTGTTAACCATGTAAGCAAGCCTGGCTCAGACTACTAAATGTTAAAAAAAAATGTGTAGAGAAGGACCATGTAGAGAATGATCACAATGTCCCAGGTGACAACTAGCACCATGATTTCACATGTAACCAAGGCTATCTTGGATCTTCTAGGCCCTGTGGAGCCACAATAGCCAATAAAATGTGAAGCAGAGATGAACTCTCTTCACTCAACTCTGCCTAAATTGGCAATCATAACCAGTAAAATGGTTATTGTATTATGCTGCTATGTTTTGGGGTGATTTATCACACAATAAATAACTGAAACAATGACTATGACACTGGAGATCTCGAGGGCAAGGGATTGTACACTGTATAAGGGAAAGATATGAACTAGGTGACTGGATGGCTGACTGTGGTACTCTGCAGAGATAACCACCAGCATTTATTCCCAGCACTGCATGCATGCTACTCCTCCTACTTCAAGAAGCAAAGTCTATGATTTCTCCTCCCCTTGAACATGGACTAGCCTTATACTGCTTTGATTATTTGAATGTGATGGAACAAGATAATGGGAATTCTTAACTCTGGCCAGAAGAGATCTGATAATTTTTTCTTTTGTTCTAGGAATGCAGCCTCCAAGTGAAGAAGACTACACCATTATGCTGGAGTAATTAGCCACACAGAGAGGTGTCACATGGAACACAACAGCCTCCTCTCATTTGGCAGTCAACACCAAGACACTGAACATACCAGTGAGGCCATCTTGGATCTTCGAGTCCTAATTCAGCTCCAGGGAGTCCAATGAACCATCCTCACTGTGATGATTAATTTTAATAAGTCAATTTGACTGGACCAGAGGGTGCCCAGGTATTTGGTCAAACATTCTAGGTGTGTTAGTGAGGGTGTTTAGGAGCAATATTAACACTTAAACAGGATGACTGAGTAAAGCAGATTACCCTTTCCAGTGTGAGTGGGTCTCATTCAATCCTTCAAAGGCCTAAATAGAACACAAAAGCTGAGTAAAAGAGAGTTTGTTCTCTTCAGCTGACTGCCTTCTAGTTTTGATATTAGTCTTCTGCTACCTTCAGACTTGGTCTTGTGCTGGAATATTGAAATCCCAATATTATATACTGTAATCCAAATACTGTATATTGTAATCCAAATATTGTAATCCTTTTTTTAGTTCACCTCATAATCTGGAAAATTATATTTGTAATCCCGTAGAAATGTTATTGGAATTCCAGAGAGTTAATTCCAATCTACCACCTTGAATGGTGAGAGTAAAGACACTAAGACATATTCAAAGTTATAGACAGCCAAGTCCTATGTCCCCTCCAAGTAAGGATATATGGACAAAGGTCCTGACCTAAAGCCTCTCCCAGAATTTATTATCTTGTGAAGAAGGAAGTGGTTCAAAGATGAGTGACAGTGAGGATGGCGGGAACTACGTGAGTAACTTGAGCTGGCTAGCCAGGTGGGGAGAAAAGCATCTTTGCAACATGCAGAGAGAATGATATACAGAAGGATCAGTCTGCGTAACTCAATTGGGGTAGGATTTGAATGGTTTTAGGAGGCTGTTGCTCCAGCTTCTGATATGTAAACTTTTGTGCCCTGGGAAGTCACAGCCTCTTACTTTGAGGCTTGTAGCCAGCTGACATTCCTGGAGCTGAGTGGCTCTGCTATCCCACTGCACTCAATCCTTTACAGAAAGCACTATGCAAGGAAACAGGAAACTGTCCAGTTGGCTTCAAAGATTACATATCAGTACCTTAGCTAGCCTTATTTGTATTGCTTAGAGCCAAGGGAATAGCATAGCCTGCTCTGTACACATCAGTATATGGAAATAAGACTCAGTTTAACTAAAGTTGCAGCAATTGTTCTGCATTCAAGGAGAGGTGCCTAGGTTGTCTTCTACACTGGAATTTACACTATGGGATGTCCTGGGTCTTGGGCTATACTATCAGCTTTCCTGAGTGTCCAGTTTGCCAATTGGAGATTTTGGGACTTCCACCTTCCATAATCATATGATCCAACTCCTTATATCTCCTGGTGTTTATTTCCTACTGTTCCTATTTCTCTGGAAAACCTAGAATATATTTGCTATGATCTACCTGAATTCCTGACGAAGAGCTGTGAGAAAACAAAAAATAGTTGCTATTTTAAGTCACTAAGTTTAATGATGGCTTGTCTCTCAGCAATTAATCAATAATTCAATGAATTTCAAGGATCAGTCTCATTCTTTGCTAGTTTTTTTTTTTGTACCAGGAATTGAACTCAGGACCTGGTGCTTACCAGGCAGGTGCTGTGCCACTGAGCTACATCCCCAGTCCTATTCTACTGATTCTTTAGACAACCTGTTAGTGGGCACCATTTTAAGCTCTCTCTTACTGGTTATAAGAATGAGGCATGGTGCGGATAAATAAGTTGCAAAGGTCACAGACCTAGTCAATGGCAGAATCAGTGTGACCACACACTCTTATGAAGTCCAGTGAACTCCCTTCTGCAATACTGCTTTAATGCTACCAATAAATTTTCTTCTTTTGAAAGTAATAGAGTTTCCAACTATAATTAAAGTGATTCTATAATTGTTTATGAGAGATGTTTGAACTTTCATAAATTGTTCATTTTTAACTCTCTAATAGTTTTTCAAATGAACTCTCTTTAATGGGACGATAGGATACATACAGACAAACACAATAATAACCAGTGCATGGTTTAATGAATTTCTACAAAGTGAGTACACTCATTACACTCAGTTAACTACCATCCACATCAGGAAATAGAATCACTCAGAGGCCCCTTATTACTGCCATCTCACCTCTTCAAAGTAAACTACTATCTCAACTTGTAGATCATTAATTTTGCTTGCTTCTGATTTTGAATTATATAAATGGAATTGTACAGTACATATTTTGTATTTGGATTTTTTCCTTCATCAATATTCTATTTGCAAGAGTCAGCTATGCTCTGTATAGCACTAATTTGTTTATTATCATTGCGATATAGCAAGGGTTGACAAACTTTCTCTTAAAAGCCAAATAGTAAATATTTATTTATGATCTCTGCTTTTGTTCTTCTTTTTTCTTCTTATGAAACTTGTTTGAAAATGTGAAGGACTCATAGAAAAAATAGGCTGAATTTGGCCCATGGGCCAAAGTTTGCTGACACCTGAAATATGGTGTGCTCTTTGTATCAGTTACCCATCACTGTGTAACAAATAACTCCAAAATTTAGACAATGATAAGCATTTGTTATTGTTTACAATCTCTATGGGTCAGAAACTTGGGATGCCTTAGCTGTGTAGCTGTAGCTCAGGATCTTTCATGACACAGCCAGGATGTCTACGTTATCTGAAGGTTTCCCTGAGTGGCTGATCCAAGAATAGACAGCAGAGGTGACAATGCCTCTTATAATATAGCTTTGGAAACTACATGCCTCCACTGCTACCATGTTCTGCTGGTCACATAGACCAACCCTAGTACAATATAGGAGGATATTACATAAAAGCAATGAATATAGGAGGCAGGGACCTTTGGGGCCATCTCTTGTCCCACATTTTATTTACCCATTTATTATTTATGAGCACTTGAGTTGTGTATGGTTTTGAACTCTGATGAATAATGTTGATATTTTGAGCATTTTCTAAAAAATACATGAATATTTGTTCATTTCTACTGGCATACATATGCACATATTGATATTGGTTATTCCTCATGATTTGTGGGCAATATCTTGCTTTTTCTTTTATGTTGTGTTTATTTGGCATTAAGTTTTTCTTTGGGGGATTTGTGGATAGTGTTACATTTATGGTACTACATAATAATCTCTGAAAAAACATACATAATGCCTGAATTGTTTGTTGTTTGTTTGATTTATGCTACCTGGGTATCTGTAAGATTAGTAGGGCATGCTCTATTGTTTTATTTCTATTCTCAGGTTTGTTCTTTTAAAGGAGGAAGAAGTCAACAATAATAATGTTTGCAACAAGGGATAAAACAATGACAACATCATTTGGCTGCTGTGAATAAAGAAAAAGAAAAAAAGGATATATGGTAACAATAAGAGAAACAATTTATGTTCAGAATATATTTACATAAGAATCAAGGCAGTGGAGAACAAAGAGAATGTGACTAGCTGATGTTGTATTTCTGTTTGTCAATCTAAAAAATTTTTAAATGTTTTCAGCTTTCATGCTTATGTCCAAATGAGACCTCTCTGGATCATTTCAGTAACTCACTACAAAGTGTTAATTAAATTTAAACATGTATATGAAAATTGACAAGATAGATACTCAGCAATCCAAATAATGACAGATTTTCTTGCATTCCACAGAATGCAAATATAACAGGATATTGAAAAAAAACCCTGTAAAGTCATAATTAAGCCAAAACCAAAAACATAAATCATCAGTTGGTGGTTGGACATGGGCTATGCTGGATCCTACAGCAAAAGAGAAAGGACCCCTGTCCTGAGTCCTATAGCTTAAGTATGAGAGTTGTATTTGTGACATTCTTCCAAAGCTCATCAGCTGGGAAATAGCCTATGATAATCACCCTGGTTCATACATTTTTATTGGTCTCAGCACATCCATGCCAATTAAAGAAGTTTGCTTTCACCTGAAAGGAACATGATTTTCATTAACAGGCTTGACCTGGGATATGTAAAGTCCTTTACAATTTGCCACAGTCTTATTCACACGTACTTTGAAATTCTAAACGTGGAAATGTATTTGATCCCTGAAAAAATATGGTAATCATGAAATATCAAGGAATGGTTTCACTGGGAATCACCTGGGCTCAAAAGAAAATAGAGACAAATTGGTTTCACTAAAATTAAAAACTTTCACATATCAAAGGACACTATCAAAAAAGTAAATATACAGCCTACACAATGGGAAAAAATATTTACAAATCATGTATCTGATCAGGAATCCAGAATGCAAAAAGAGCTGTTACAATTCAACAATACAAAGACAGACAATCTAATTAAAAATGGACAAAGAATTTCATAGACGTTTCTTTCCAGATGATATACAAAAGGCTAATAAGCATATCACTAGTCATTAGGAAAATGCAAATCAAAGCTGCAGTGCACCTGTGTGCACCCCCATTATCCTGGAGGCTTGGGAGGCAAGATTTGAGCCCAACCTGGGTAACTTAGCAAGACTCTGTTTCAAAATAAAAGATAAAAAAGGGCTAGAGGTGTCATTGGTCAGTGCAAAGGCCCTGGGTTCAACTCCCAAGTACTTAAAAAAAAATCAAAACAAAACACACACCACCAAATCACCCCAAAACAGGAGATACTACTTCATACCCACTAGGATGCCTACAATGAAAAAAACAGAAGTGAGCATGTGAAGAATCTGGAATTCTCATGTACTGTTAGTGAGACTGAACAAGCACTGATCAAAATACATATGTGCTTAAATTTTAAAAACATTACAGTAAAAGATATATTGTCATTAACTGCTCTCAAAATACGCCCCCTTGTTTCAAACACACTAATCCCATTGCTCTCACCAGTTTCTGAAGCAGTTCTGGAAGTCCTCTTTTGTGAGTATCTTTATAAGATCTGACAAAAAATACAGTGAATGATGCTGCTGAGTGCAGTCCATTAGAAACGCAGTCTTGCAGAATCATTACAGCGTGTCCTCATCTACTGTATTTATTGGATCTGGCACCTTGTGGCTTCTAGCTGTTCCCCAAAGTCAAAATGATCATGAAAGGTAAGCATTTTGAGTCCATTTAGGATAGTAAGGCAGCCACAACAGTGAAACTAAAGACACTTATGAAAGAGGATTTCCAGAACTGCTTCTGAAAGTGGCAAGAAGGTGGGGATAAGAGTGTTCAAACCAAATGGGAGTATTTAGAGGGTTGTTGATGGCAATATGGTTTTTACTGTTATAATTTTTTAAAAAAATTATCCATTCACCATATAATTCAATCACACCTCATAGATTGTGTGATGGTTTTGGAAAACAGTTTAGCATTTCCTCAAAAAGTTGAGTCTAGAGTTACCATTTGACTCAGCAATTTCACCCTTGTGTTTATACCTAAGAGAATGGGAACAGGTTCACACAAAAATATATACACAAATGCTTATGGCATTATTCAAAACAACCCCAAAGTGGAAATGTAATAGCCAAAAAGTGGAAATGTTCAAGATCTGATGAACAAATAAAATGTGGTATATCCTTATAATGGAATAGTATTTGGCCATCAAAAGGAATGAAATATTGATACATGCTAAAGCATAGATGAACTTTGAAAATTATGCTAAGTGGATGAAGCCAGACACAAAAGGTCACACAAATAATTCCATTTACATGAAATATTTAGAGTAGGCAAATCTATAAAGACAAGAAGTAGATGGGGTTACCAGGGGACAGGGTGAGAGTGGAGAATGGCATGTGACTGCTAAAGGAGGGTGTTTTGAGGTGATGAAATGATTTAGAATAAGACAGGGGTGATGGTTGCACAACTTCTTACAATATACTAAAATTATATAAATTGTATGTGAAAGTCAATGACATGAAATGGAATCATTTATGTCCTGCCCAACTAAAACGGAGTTAAGAGGCCACAACTCCATTGTATACAGCTGCTCAAATACTGTCTCACGAATCCAGTCCAAACCTGCAAGGACCTAACCATATTTCCAGATTACGAATCCTACCTAGCAACTAAGAACTGCCAGCTCTTGTAAGATGCTGCCAGTGCCAAGAAAGGTCCAAAACATCTTGTATAACCTCCAGGCATACCAGAGGTCCCCCTAATCTGTGTGGCCCAAACTGCAATTCTACTTTTTTTGTATTACCCCCCAAATGGAATTTTGCATGGAGATTCAGCTTTATTGTCTTCAAGCTGACATAATCCTTGAAAGAATGAACTAACTGTATTTTACTAAAGAAAAAGAAAGAAAAATGCAAGTGCATTAAATCCTCCATTTAAAAGATAGATTTAAAAAAATCAAAATTTATATTTTTTACATATATAACAGTTAAAAGCAAAGCAACAAAAAACATCTTTTTTTACGAAAGAAAGCTGGCTATAAGTTATAGTAATAGAATTATATATTAATTCAATCAATATCAATATTAACATCAGATAAATTAAGCTTTGAGAAAAAAAGTTAATACAAGGAGGGTTGTTTTATTATGATAAAGGCTTCACTTTACTAGAAGATGCAATAATTTGAAACCACCAGGGTTTCCGGATCTCAACTGGAGCCACTATTTAAACACCAGACAACTTGTTGGTCATATGTGGGGCTGGATGGCCAGGTCAAGGTCCTTGAGCAAGGGAAATACGGGCTGTGAGCATCTGTACCAGCACCTTATGATGCCAAGAGTCACAGGGCTTGTAGGCTTGTAATGAAGTCAGCCACACTGAAGCTGGCAGAATGAACATGCACACCATAGACAGGTGCACTGGTGCGTGGCTGTGACTTAATAGCCACTGATCCCTCTGAAATGGGGTGGGGAGAGAGCACTCCACAGGATTCCCTTTAGCCATGAGGACAGAGCAGCGGCCAAGGGCAGCAATCAGATGTCAGGATCCTGAGTGCATCTCCCTCTTTCTTTTTTTTCCATGCTGTCCCTGCAAACCTCCCTAGTAATTATTAACGCAGTTATCACTTACTGAGTAGTAACCATTGTGCACCAGATAGTAAACTAGCACTTCCTGTAGATTTTTCCATTTCATTGTCTCATAACCTTATGGAATAGGTATTAGTACCATTTTCATAGAGGAAGAAACAGCAGCTCTGGGAGGGTAGCAAACTTTCCCTGTACCACACAGCTTGTTAATGGGCGAGGCTGGAGTTCACATCCAAGTATGTGTTCTTGCAAGGGACTGGTGTTTCTACTCAGCCCTCCATAGGGAAGAAGTTTGTGTGCTGTCTCTCTGGAAAAACCAGGGAAGGGTAAAATGAGGAGGTTGTAAAGAGAGCCATTTCAGAAGGAGGGGACCCCCGAAGGCTGCAGAGGCTGGTGGCAGTACTAGGGAGGAGAAGAAATGGCCTTTCGCCAGGAAGAGTGCATATAAATTGGCATAGACGAAGTCAGTAAGGACTCAAGAAGAGACTTGCTACCCCAGGAGAAGCCAGGGCACCTGTCATGGTGATGCAGCATGCTTTCACATACCTGCACGCGTGTGTGCGCGCACACACACACACACACACACACACTCACACTCTGGCATGCACAGAGGGAGGATCATCCTTTGACACAGACCACCCCATCAGTCACTTCCAATGGACATCTACTTACAGAGACATTGGGGCCGGGGGCGGTCCCAGGTGCCATCTCCCTGGCAGCTGAGCACGGGGGTACCCAGAAGATAGAAGCCGTGGTTGCACTGGTAGGACACAGAGGTGCCAAAGCTGAACCGGTGTGGGCCACTGGCATGGACTTGGCGGATGCTGTTCTCCTGGTGCCCGGGATCTGTACAGTTGATGACTGCAATTGAATAGGACAGTCAGAGGCCAAAAGCTGGATATGCAGGTTTTGTCACACTTTTAAATGAGAATTCAGAAGTCCAAACAGGCACATGTTTCCAGCATAGCAAGGTTTCCAAATCCAAGCTCTGCAATGAAGCAGATCCTGCCTGAGACAACAGACTACTCCTGAGGCTGCTGAGTGTCGACCCCACCTTGGTTACCAGGTCGCGCGCCTAGCGGGATGTCACCTTTTTTAGGGAAGTCTGCCCCTATTCCTGGACTGGCTCTCCCCTCCCAGTGACTTTGTGCACATATTTCTCTTTCTGACTTTACAAGCCAGGGCTATGACTTGTCTCAAAACATGTGTCACTTGAAGGCATGACTCTCTGACCTGCTCCTTTCACTGAAAATCTCCTGCATTGGAAAACTGAGGCACCTAAACTAACTTGAACAGCAGCAGGGCTCTTTTGGAAACTGTTTTTAATCATTTTTATGAGTATTTTAGGGAGACGTTAATATCCTGGAGGATGAAATTGACTTTGAAATGTTAAAATATTTCTAAAGGAGCTTTACTAAAAATCAGAGTGTAATTTTAGAATAATGACAGTATTATTCATAACCCATAATATGTGCATTTGCTTTCAAAACACCACATCCATTATCTTACCTGAGTCTTGCACTAATAAAATGAGGTGGGCAGAGAACATATTTTTTTTCCTCTTGGAGAAGCTTTTAAGGTATAGAGTACTTTCACCTTTGATGAGTCTGTCTGAGGCTTCATTGCTTTATTGCTGTAAAAAACCTTCCAATGCTTTGCAAACCATTTCCTAAATGTCAAAATGGGGCCCCTCAATATCCTCTGTCCAGTTTGCTTCTTGAGTCTTTTAAATTTCTTCTCTATATCTCTTGTCCCCCATTCTTACCCCTTCATTTCAACTCTGAGATGTCTCTGTGTTTTCAGTTTTTATTTCAACTGTGTTGCTTTAAAAAATTTTTTTTTCATCAAGAATTGTGTTTCCAGAGGAACCACAGCATCTACTTGGCAACTATGAAGCAAGACCAAGATGTTGCTCTTGACCTCACTCAGCAGCAACAGAAATGATACTATTTTCAGATTTCTTATTTAGGTGAGAAAAATACATTTCTGTTTGTATAAAAGAGAAAGGGGCTTTCAGATGATGAGCGATGATAAATTATTTCTTTTATGAAATCTAAACAAGAAAACTTGAAAGATGAAACTGAGTTTCACTTTCCTGTATACTGAATGATAAAATTTTACATAGCTGTATCTAGGGCTTGAGAAAGTTCTCAACTGTGACCCTTCTCTGCCCCGAGTCTTCCCTATCTGAGTTAGAATAACATCTAGATTGAATTCTCTGGCTTTTGTTCCTGGGGTATAGAATCACAGATGGTGGATGTAGTGAGGAGGAGTGGGAAAAAAAGGGAGACTCACTTCTGCAAGTGGGCAGTGTGTCACTCCACTGCCCGCTGGCCAGGCATTGGGACCTAGCAGCCCCTTCAGCCACATACCCAGGGTTGCAAACAAACTTGACCACGTCGTTGAGGTTAAACTGGTTGCCTTGAGTGAGACCATTGATGGGGTTGCCCGGGTGTCCACAAGTAATTGCTGTAACCAAAGCAGAAGACAGGTAAGCCCTCCTCAAAATTCACTCTCTCCTCCCTTGGTATGACATCTGAACTGGGTCTCAGGGTGAGGAGGGCTTTGCCATGTCAGTGGGGTGATGGGAGAGTGAGGATAAGTTTGATAGAGTCTTCAAACCCACTGAAATCATGTACAAAGTATTGGCATACGCAGCCCCTTTGGGAGAGGATTTGTTCCTTTCACCAGGTTAGCAAAGAGTCATGACACTTTCCCCTGAGGTTAGAAACTATCTATCCAAAGTGAGAGAAAAGTGGCAAGGATCATAACCTTGGAGGAATGTCACCTTTTCAAGGGTAGCTAGACAAGAAAAGCCTGCAAAAGAAGCTGAGGAGTGGTTAGAAAAGTCATATGGCCAAGCTCAGCAGAAGGAGAGGTGTCACAGAAGCCAACGGGAGAATGCAAGATATATCAGATAGTCTAGATAGGTCAAGTAAGATAAAAGCCAAAAAGAAGCCATCAGAATCCAGTCGGATCACTGGTGACCTGGAAGTATCCTGTCGGGTTGGAACTCATGTTATCTGCTTCCCGCACATTCCCAGGTCACAGGCCCATTCAAGGAGTGGCAGGAGGAGGAGACACTGCTGCCACTGGGAGCCATCTCCTGTCCTCAGCACTAGTTCCTTACTGCTGTCTCGGTCCTGAGCTTGCTACGTGTGACAGCTTTGACTGTCACATACTGAGTTCCTGCCCTGTAGCTCCTGGGCAATGAGGTCCCAAGGACTCTGCACCAAGACTCAGGACTGGGGCTTCTCTCCTGTTCACTGGGAGGTTCTTTCTGCTAGAGCAGAGAAGTGGTGGGGGCACAACTCAGACTGCAATGGCTTTTGCTGCTAAAGAGATGTGGAAACAACCAGAGAGAACAACTTTTCCAAGAAGCACGGCTCCATGATGATTAATTTCATGAGTCAACATAGCCAGGCCATGGTATCCAGATATATGGTCAAACATTCTGTTTCTGCGGAGATATTTTTTGGACGAGATTGACATTTAAATCAGGAGACTGAGTAAAGCAGATCACCCTCCATAATGTGGCTGGGCCTTATGCAATGAACTGAAGGCCTCAAGACAAGTCTGACTTCCCTGGAAGAGGGGTTTCTGCCAGCAGAGGGCTTTCAGCCTCAAATAGCAACCCTTCTCCGTGTCTCCAGCCCTCCTGCTGCCCTGCAAAATTTGCACTCGGCAGGCTCCACACTTACACGAATCAATTCCTCGGAACAAATTTCTCTCTTCTCAGACACATACATCTTACAGGTTCTGTTTTTCTTGGGAAAGGATTAGGCATCACTAGCAGGAGAGGAGCAGTCTGCTTGAGGCATGGACACTAAATAAGGGCTTGAAGACATGGGATCTGGCTCTAAATTTCCTAAAGGTGAGATTAAAGCACACGCAGTTCACATTTATCCACAATGCCTGGCACAGTGCTTGGCACCTGGCCGGTGGAAGGACATGTTTATTGAATATGGTCTTCAAGCTGAAGGAAGCAGCAGAAAGGAAAGGACAGTGGGACAGAGGAGAGGATTTCAAACAGACTTAACTCTTCAGTAGGAGATCCAGGACTGAGTGGGGGGTGGATCAGCCTTGGGCTAGGAGAGGGATCCTTCTGCTACTATGGGGTGGGATGCTGAGGACGGATGCAGTTAGGATAGGATGTGGGTGGGAAAGCAGAAGTGGAAGGTGGTATTATTGGATGGCTTCTATCATCTCTGCAAAGTAGACTGGAAGATTATCTGATAAGCTAATAATTGTTGGGCTTTTTATATATTATGTCTCTTAACCTTCAGTCTTCTGAGGCAGACGCCATCATGATCCCCCAGGGAAAACAGACTTTCAGAGGAGTCAAGGGACTTGTTCAAGGGGCACCGTTTCTAAGTAGCTGTTTCGAGATCTGAATTCAGCAGCTCTGATTCCAGGTTGTCTTAATGAGTTACTTTAACTCTTTGTCAAGAATGTCGACAGAGTCGGTGGAGTATCTTTGAGAAACAGGTGAAAATGTGAAATAGCTGGTGGAGAACAGGGAGACATAGTGGAGCAAACGCAGAAGACAGCGGGAAAGCAGAGAGTCCAGATGATACTGGAAACCTTGAATTTATGTGTGATGGGGCTAACACAGCACCTAGCATGGAGCAATGCTTATAAACACTTGTTCCTATAATTTGCCTTCCTCTTCCAGTGAATACTGAATTCCATGTGCTCCAGAAAAGAATCGGGTGTGGCACAGGAAGTCCTGGACTCTGTGATGTGACAAGGTGGCAGCATCACCAGCCCGCTGTCATCATTATTGTTACCATACGACCTGGAGAAGCAGCATTCTAACCTTTTACATGTATTAATTTATGTAATGCTTACAATAGTCCCTGATGTACCTGCTTTTCAAAGATGACAAAACCAGGACTGAGTGAAGGAAGCTGTCTTGTCACCAGTCACATAGCCACATGGTACCTGGCAGTGGAGCTGGGGTAGAAACAGGTAGTTGAGGCCCACACCTGAGTGGTTGACTCTCTATTGTACTGCTTGGTAACATGACCTAAGCCCCAAATTGAGTGTTCTTAGACCGAGCAAACATTGTCCTTCCAGATACCAGCATTCCTCATTGTTAACACCCTAAGTCTCTTCATATACACTAGGTATCCATTCCCTGAAGTCATTTACATTTACCTCTTCTCGCAGAAACTGATATGTTTTGTTTAGACACATGTGCAAGATTGACAGAGAGAGATGAATCTTGCTCTGTAAACTTAATACTTAAGAAGTCAGTAAGACTACTTTTCATATATTCCTTATAGAGCAAGCCTCATTTTATTGCAATATATGAAGATGAAGAAGTAAAAGCAAAAGCCTGCCTTGTACAAAATTCATAACAAACCTCTGCATTTCACATAAAGATTTATGTTAGAGAACTTTAAAAAGTGGAGAATTTTTAAAATTATTTCCAAATAGCTGATGAGAATGGTGGCCACCTAAATCCCCCAAAATGCAAATTAACTAGAAGAATAAATCAAAATACAGAAAACCCACTCCTGCAGCATAACTATAAAACAGAGAATGTTCTCAGCCTTAAATTAGGTAGAGACAGAGAAGCAAAGCATAATCCCAGGCACACTGGGCCAGAACCATTATTTAAAACTATTATCATTTCAGAAATGAAAGAAGACTGTATTTATAATTCAAAGACCCACCTAATACCTTGGGAAATTGTTTTGGAATAGACTTTAAGGATAAAGAAAAGAATAATTAAGACCCCTGGAAAACCACTATATAACTACATAAAATAAAACTAAACTAATATTAAATTCGAATAACCAGAAATAGTAGAATGGTGGTTACCAGAGGTAGAGAAGTGGGGAATGTGGGGAGATGTTGGTCAAAAGGATCAAAGTTATAGTTATATAGCATGAGTAAACCTATAAAGTATAGTTATACAGCATGAGTAAACCTATAAAGTATAGTTATATAGCATGAGTAAAATTTAATATACAACATAACAACTATAGCTCATAATACTGTATTACACTGAGCTGAAAAAGTCCCAAGAGTAGATTTCAGGCATTTTTACTGTATACACATAAAGGTAAGTATGTGTGAAGATGGATATGTCAATTTGCTTCACTGTAGTAAATATGTCAGTATGTGTATATATACAAATCACAACCTGTCATGCATCTTGAACATATACTATAAGAAAAGTTAAGATGCAAGATGCCCCCTACCCTGCAAAAGAAGTAAAATGCAAAACAAAATAACAATATAACAGTGGAGGAACATTTTTTAAGAAAGTCAAAGCAATAACTGGTGAACAAGGATTTCATGTCTAATTCATCTGTAATTCAAATTTTAAGGTACAGAACAATTTACATATGCAAGAAATGGGAGAAATTATGCAAAAGATCTTACTGAAGAATCTACTAGAGACTGAACTTGAACCTATTAAGAGTTACTGGAAAAGGACTGGGGATTTAGCTCAGCAGAACAGCATCTGCCTGACAATCACAAGATAGTGAGTTTGATTCCAGGTACCAAAAAAAAAAAAAAAAAAAAAAAAAAGAGTTACTGGAAAAACTTCACCAGTGTTAGTGAGTTTTTGATATACTGAATTGTAGATCTAGCAATAAAGTGAAAATCTCTGTGTGTTGGATAGAATCATAATATTTAAACACTATAATAAATGTTTCATGTCTTGAAAAAATAGAAATAATTCAACTAAAAATGAAAGGGGGAGAGATAAAAGAAATGTGGAAAAAGCTCATTAACTGTTGCATAACCAATATATAAAAAGCCAAAGAATGCTATTAAAATTGATAAACTGGATAATAAACTGCTTAATAAGACAAGGGTCTAATGGCATTAAATGCTCTGAATGTAAAAGTAAGCAGCAGAACAGAAATCCAAAGTTTCTTAAATGTCAGAAGAAATTTTTTAAATAAGCAAAGAAAACACATCATACAAAGACATATCATAGATACAATATTTTAAACATAATAGCTACATAAAACAAGACAGAATTAAGGCCAACATATTGATATATATGAATGAGCTTAACCTACCAAAAGAAAAATTTTCAAGTTGGCTCACCAGGCAGGGAGAAACTTACTGTGCACATAACAGTTGCACTTAATTTAAGAGATTCATCCCTCATTAAATGGATAATCAAAGGTGTACCAGAAAAAGGGTGAAAGTAGGAGTTGTAAGCCTAATATCAAGTAAAGTGAAATTCAAGTTAAAAAATATTAAAAATGATGAAAAAGACATTTTTAGAGGCTAAAAACACAATTTGCCATGGAGATACAATAGTTATAAATATCTAGGCTCCAAATAACATAGTGACTACCTTTATGTGTCACAAACTACAGAAAATACAAGCAAAAGTGGAAGCACACTAATAATAGGAAACACGCTAATATCTTTCATAACAAAACAGGCCAAGTAGGCAAAAAATAAGAATGCAGAGGACATAAGCAATATAATTTATAAAGCATGTATCTTATGAATACATATATATAGAGACAGAGGTATACCCTTTTTCTCAAGTGCAGATGGAGCTTTTTCAATAATTGATCAAATATTAGGTCACAAAGAAAGCATCAGTAAATTTTATGATGTAGAAACATTATATACTATGTTATAAAATTAGAAACAAACATACAGTCAAAGCAAAACGTCTTTCCACCTACAGATTTAAAAAATCCTTCTACTAACAATCTAGTAGAAAGGAAAATTAATGCCAAAATCACAGAATTTCTAATAAACAATAAACATTCATTATTAGAAGGTAGGAGATATAATCCAAACAGTTGATCAGATGAAATCGCAGCTTCAAACAATTGTATCATTAAAAATCAATACAAATAAAACAAATGAAAATAAGTAAATTAAAGTCTCAACTCAAAAGCTGGAAAATGAACAAGAAGCCAACCGAAAGAAATTTCAAAGATAAACAAAGGTATAATGAATGAATGATAGAGACTGAAAAACAATAGATGCAATATTATATCTTTGAAAAAAACCCCAAACTTTCAAGACTTCTAGGTAACGTAACCACGAGAACAAGGGAGAAAGTCCATGCTGAGGCTGAGCCCACAACTAGGGAGAGGGCTGACATACTTACGCACACAGAAAGGGGTCTTGCCCGACCAGCGATGGTCCTGCTGGCAGATGCGCACAGACATGCCAATGAGGCGGAAGCCGGCGTTGCACTGGTACACCACGCTGCCCCGGTAGTTGTAGTTCTCCCCATTGATATGTCCATTGACAATGGGTTCAGGAGTCCCACAGTGTCCAGCTTGGGTGATGGGGTGGGGGGAAGATAGTAAATCAAAGAGAAGCTTCCAGAATGGAAGTAGTACTTGGTTGGGGGGTGGGGGGTGGGGCAGAAATGGTGGGGAAAAGGACAAAAGACAAAGTACACAACCACCTTCACTTTCTTTATCTCTCCCTTAGGGCAGTGAGTGACTTCAGGAATTCTAGCCATGATAGAAATGGTGCTGAGGACTTGACAATCCCCAATACCAAGATGAATCTCAAATGGTCATTCATTTCTAAGATTTAGTTTCTGTATCTGTACGTGAACAGGGAATTGTCACTGTTACCTGCCCCTGGGTTTGCTGTGATTTGGATAAATCCTCCAGAGGCCTATGTGTTGAGAGTTTGGTTCCAAAGGAACAATTAGAAGGTGGTAGAACTTTTTAGTGGTGGGGCCTAGTCAGAGAAATTTAGGTCATGGTGGGGGATATACCTTGAAGGGGATATAGGGACTCCATCCTTTCAATCTCTTTCCTTTGCTTCCTGACTACAAGGTAAGCAGTTTTCTCCCCTTCATTCCCACTATGATGTTCTGTCTTGAACAGGATCAAAGATAAGAGGGTCAAGTGACCATGAACTGAAACCTCTGAAATGATGAGCTAAAATAAACCTTTCCCTTTAATAAGTTGCTTATATCTCAGATATTTGGTCAGAGTATAACAGAGGAACTGTCTTCTTCTTCTTCTTATCAACTGGCATCTATTCTCCAGGAAGCACCATAGTCTAATTAAGACTGTCAAAGCCTTGTTGTGCTGAAAACAATAATGTAAAAACAGAGAGTTTGGCCAAATTCATCTTTCCTGTTTGAGTGGTACCTAGGTGAGTGATTTTTATTAAGTAAGGATTGGAAAGAGTGTCGGCTCCTTCACCAGTTTCCTTTGATTCTGTGTGGAGGTAACCAACGACTCTGTCCTTGACAGGGGGCTGATACAGACAGAGAGTGACCCTGTTCATTCAGGACAGATCACCCAATTTGTCCTGGTGTGCTTGTGTGGTTGAGTTCCTTTCTTGGAACCGAACAGACCCAGAAAGGAAAGAATTTAGAAAGCTCATGCAGGGAATAGATAAGCCATGGAGGAAAGGAACATTTTTGCCTATTGTAAATCAAGTGGTTTTTATATCCTTTCTCATTTGTTTAGTGTGTATTCATGAGTATATACACACAAACACGCATTGTGTAATTTATACATATATACATATATTTTAAAAATACTTTGCTAATATAAAATATTAAAAAAATGTAGGTATGTTACAGGAATGTGTCTCTATAAGGTGGAGGCTGGAGCTACCTCATCATGCCAGGGCCAGTGAGAAGGAATTGTTTTCTGAGCAACCCCTCAGAGGCCTGGCTCATCAGTTTTGAAGTTCTTCTCATTCTTCTGGGTGTCCCAATAGAAGCCACTTCAAGGTTTGACTTGGGGAAGATGCCCAGTAGTTGGTGCTCAGAGCGCACCTTTCTGGCAGGAGGTAAAATGGTACTGTTAAAGGCTGGCAGGCAGCCCCGGGAAGCCACTTACCCAGGCAGTGGATCTCTGAGCCACTCCAGAGCCCATTGGCCAGGCACTCACGCACTCTGGAGCCCACCAGCGTGTACCCAGAATTGCACGAGAAGATGGCAGTGGCCCCGTAGACAGAAAGCGTCCCGATGCGGTGCCCGCTGGGAGGCGTGGGGAGCTCTCCACAGGAGATGACTAAAGGGATCACAAAGTGCTCGGTAAGCACACCCCAAGAGAGGGGAACATCCTGCCTCTGGTGATCAAGGATAATGACAAAGTAAATTTTCTTTAACTTCCGTCTCCTGGAACTCACAACCCAGCGTGTGGGTAGTGACACTGACTTGCATGATGTGACACCTCAACAGCAGGTGTCCCCAGCAGCACCAAAGGAACTGTTGAAATGCTCAGTTTACTTCGGAGCTATGGCCCATAGTGTCTGGAGGCAGAGCTCAAGTGTGTGTAATTTTTTTTTTTTTTAATTCCTCAAGTCGTTGAGGAGGGCCCTATGGTTAGGAAGCGATGGCAGTTCTCAATCTCACTGTCCTCATGCTCCTTCTCAACACAGCACTGCTGCTGGCTTGCGGCTGACACACAAGGTGAGGCCCAGTCAACCAGGCTGTGCAGCAGTGAGGTCGCTCCGCACCTGTGACCTGCACTCTGCAGCACATGTGGGTATATTCCACTGTGGAGCCCACAGACCCTTCCGCCCTCTCTGTGGTGGTGCTCCTAAGAGTGCTCCCTAATCAACCTCTGTCTCAGGCCCCCATCTCGGGGAACCTGACCTTTGAAACTACATTAGAGAATCAAAGAAAACCAATTTATAAAGGAGAAGGAGAGGCAGACAGACCTAGGTGGCTTGTCCCTTGTGTGACTCTCACTCTTCCTATAAACAGCCCTGTCACAGATCTTGTCACACACCACATCAGCAGTGCTTCCTTGTCTCTCTCTCTCCTGAAGGCTATAAATTCCCTGCAGGCAGGGGCCACCCTCTTGCACTTTCATAGCTCCACAATATCTGGCATATAGTAGGGGCCTAATGAACATTGGTTAATGAATTAGTATATGTGTACATGAATAGTTTAGTAAAAGGAAGATTTTAATAAGATGACAAGATGCTAAGAAATTCAGAGCAGTGGGAATTTTCCCAGTTTCTGATTTAAGGTGTTTCCAAAACAAGGCATACTGGGGACCCTGGAGATACCCATCTTCTCCCTATCCCTGATTCACCCCATGTATGAGATCAAGTAGGAGGCTGGGCACAAACTTCCCTTTGGGGCTTACTTTGGCAGGTGGGCATAGAGTTCCCAAGGCTCCATCTGCCATTGGCCTGACAGCGGATGACCCGTTGGCCAGTGTAATAGTAGCCAGGGTCACAGATGAGCATCAGCTGGGCCTGGTACTGGTACTGGGTCTCAAAGATTAATCTCCACCGGCCATGCTCCACACTGAGGCTGCTGATGTCAGGACAGGTTACAGCTGGAGAAACAAGGAGCAGGGAGGGTGGTTAATTCATTATGGGAGACACTGCAGGAGTCCAGAGATAGGCACGGGGAGACTTAATGTAGTAATGATGAACCCAGACTTTTTGGTCCCTTGGCAGATCTGGTAAATAACAACATAGGTTGTGGGGGATGTGGCCAACCGGGCTGGATTTGCCAGAACAAACCAAAAGAAGAGGAAGTTGATACTCAGTCAGTGTTGATTATTGGATGTAGGACTGTATGTTCCATTGGGTCAGACCTTTATTTTTCAAGAGAAGCCAGAAACCTGGAATTTTATTTAAAATTTCTTGACTTTAAAATATTGAGAAGCAAATGAAAAAATATTTTATAAAGCATAGGACAGACCAAACAAAAACTGAGGCCAATAGTTTTGGACTAATGTGGTCCATTAGGCTGCCAGTTTGTTAACTCTGGCCTGAACGTTGTCATTTCAGAGTTTCATGACCAAGAGGCATTCATGAACACTTTCTGATAGTTTCTCCATTTAGGTCATTCCTCGCTACTATGGTGGTTCGTGAAAACACCTTAGGACATCATGGTCCACCAGGGCTATGATAGTAATTACCAAATGAGAACCCAAGCTGATAGATGCCAACCACAGCCTTCTCCAACATCCCCAACATTCATATACATGACCCCTCCCCCCAATCCCATTGTTGAGCTTTTAGTTCTGTCTTTGCAGGGATATTTTCAACTGTTTACTCAGGCCTTCCTTATACCCGCTTTCACTGCCCAAGGACTCACGGACACACTGTGGGGGAACGTTGCGATTGCTCCACAGGCCTGTATCCAGACATTCCGTGGTGGCCTCAGCGTCTGCCTGGAGGTGGTAGCCTTCACTACAGCTGTACACAGCCTTGGTCCCCACGGTATACTCCTTGCCAAACACCATTCCATTCTTGGGGGCATCAGGAACACCACAAGAAAGAGCTAGCAAAGGAGAAATCATATCATGAGCATTTCTGGTTTGAGAGTGTGTTCTGAGAACACATTCTGATCTCTCTTGTCCATCTAAGGCCCTAGAATATTACAGTAAAAACAAATAAAAGGGGAAAAAACCTTCATAATAAAAAGGAAAAAGGGAGCACCATCAGCAGAGGCTCCAGTAAAGATCATTTGGAAGATGGAGCAAAGACGGGCATGTTCTGAAAGAGCAAATGGAGCCAAAAGGCTGTAGCTCAAAATATATGAGGAAGAGCCTCAGGGTGAGATCAGTTTGCTTCCATCCCAGCCCACAAACACAGGGTAGAGGCATTCAAGTATCAACTCTCCAAACAAAATAGAGAGCCACCATAGAACTTAAGATGGGGGGAGAGAACTACCTTAAAAAAAAAAAAAAACTAGAGCTGTTAAAGTGGGTGCTAGCATCCTAGGAGAAAGCTCCTAATCCTACGGTTGAAGCCCAAAGACATAAATCTCTCATCCAAAAGTCTGCCCCTCTGCATGATCATCTCTGTGACACATTCAATTTAGTTTCTTACTTATGGGATGGGCCTAGTGGGCACAGAAACATCACAGAAAAACAACAAAGAATCGACCTTTTACCTCTGCCATTACTTTTTAGATGTGAACAATGAAAGATCACTAAACATGTAAAGAAAATCAGTAGTGTCAATGTGATAAGCAAACATAAGACTAAAAATAAGGGAGACAAGTCCCCTGTAGCTAACTCAGGAAACAGAAGGTATATGATCTTTGAACTTCAGTAGTACTTTGAAGTTGAGGTGAAAAGAGTATTTACAAAACGTGAAAAGTGTGCTTTGAAAGAAGCACAACAAAAAGAAGACAAAAAAGAACTCTTTCAAATTAAAAATGATTGGTTTTTTTTTTTTTTTTCTCTGGCACCAGGGATTAAACTCACAACCCCATGCCTGCCTAACAGGCGCGTAAGCCGCTGAGCCAAACTCCCGGCCCTGGTTTTTTGAGGCAGGGTCGACTGTGTAGCTCAGGCCGGTCTTGCGCTGGTGTTGTAGCCCAAGCCGGCCTCGAACTCACAATGCTCCACCTACCTCAGCCTCCCGAGTGCTGGGATTAAAAATGATTGTTAAATATGCATCAAATAGAAGTGTTGGTGAAGCCGGGCGTGGTGGCGCACACCTTTAATCCCAGCACTCGGGAGGCTGAGGTAGGCGGAGCATTGTAAGTTCGAGGCCGGCTTGGGCTACAACATGGCGCAAGGCCAGCCTGAGCTACATAGTGCGACCCTGCCTCAAAAAAACCAGGGCCGGGAGTTTGGCTTAGTGGCTTAAGCGCCTGCCCTGGCAGGCGCGAGGCTGTGAGTTCAATCCCTGGTGCTGCAAAAAAAAAAAAGAAAAGAAGGGTTGGTGATCTAAAATCAAGGGAAACTTCCTAGAATATAGATCAAAAAGACAAGAGACTGACAATAAAAGGATTAAAAACAGAAGGATCACTCTAGAAGGTTCAATATCAAACTGTTCAGTGCTCCAGAAATGGAGAACAAAGAAGGCATATGGGATGGAATTATGGTAAATGAAAATTTCCCAGGCAAAAGAAAGACATAAATCTTGTTTTCTCTTTTTTCCTTCCTTCCTTCCTTTCCTTCCTTCCTTCCTTCCTTTTCTTTCTTTCTTTCTTTTTTTTTTTTTAATACCAAGAATCAAACTCAGGATCTTGTGCTTGTCAGGCAGGCACTGTGCCCCTGAGCTATATTCCCAGGCCCCAAAAATCTTCTTAGATACAATGCCATAAGATTTCAGGAACCTAGAGCTGCATAAAGATTTTTACAAATTCCCAGAGACAGAAATGATGTGACATTATTGTGAAGGGATGAGAATCAGACTGACATCAGACACTCAGTGACACTGGGTGTTTGAAGAATATTGGAGAAAAACTAAACTTCTGAAGGAAATAATTTATACCTTTAGAATTTTATCTGGTCAACCTACCAAGCATGTGTGAGGGCAAAAATTATGATTTTCAGACATTTATGGACTCAGAAAAATTTACATCTTGTGAATCCTTCCTGAGAAGTTTGAGGCTATTCTCCACCAAAAATTGGGTAGAAATGAAGAAATGAAAAGATATGGGATAGAAAAAAAATGATAGCACTAATTCAGGACTACATAGTAATTTCTTTCAAAGACCATACAGTCTACTCTTACCTAAGTAATGTACTTTCTTTCTATAAACATAAAAAAGAATAGCTCTGGCCATGTTGCCACATTCATTTCTCTGAAAGAAATTATATACAAACTGTATTAGCTCTCTGATAGTTCAGAAACTACTATAGATGGTAGATTAATCAGAATCAAAATACCCACTCCTGTCCCTCATACATTACCCTCTCTAGTAACTAGTCTAGAGCTCAGAACTCCCTCACTTGGAGACAGAATAAGCTTGGGCAAAGGATAGTTCCATTGATACTAACAATGACGCTACAAGATGCTACTAGAGTTTCCAAAACCAAGAAGAGGTATTAGGGTAGGGTTCCATATGATGTGAAGTTGACTGTTCAGGGGGAGGAGGCTTGGGACACCAACAAAGAAGAAGGATTCAAAGGCTACATGTAGGATTAATACAGAAGGATCTGGAACTCAGAAGATATAAAGAAATAGCAAACACACATGAGACACTCTTCTAATGCCCAAACAACAAATGTCAAGCCAAAGAGATCCTAGGTCAGCCAAACTGTCATATCAGATCAACTAACCACCCTTCCTTGAATACTTTGGGAAGAAATACCAGATCCCCGCTGAGGTCCTGCATGGAGAGCCAACTTGGGGAAAGTGAGTGAAGGGGGCGGCCATAGCCACTTCTCATGGCTCTGGCCTGACCCAGCTTTTGTGGATAGCAGAGGACAGATGATCACCTGACAACTGGAGAGACTACAAGGCTGAGTATCAAGATCTCCATGCCAAACTATAGTCCCCAACCCAGAGGTAATAAAGACACAGCTGTGAGTAGGAGAGGAAGAGATAGAAGTTCAAAAATATTTGCGATGGAATGAGATCTCTGTGGCAGACTATGTAGAATGAGAGAATGGACTGGAGGAAGAATAGGAAGTGGGGAAGTTATGGTTGGGAAACAGCAAAAGAGAATGGGAAGAATGCTAGGCCTTTCCTGACCCTGACCATGTGGGAAAAGGTGTTAAGTGATTGAAACCTCCACATAAAAGGGCCACGGCACACAGGCTCTTAGAAGAGCTCCTGTGTCCTTGAGAAGAAAGTGAAGAGAGTGTTTGGGTAGTGGAGGAGGAAGTGGGGAAAGACTTTTGGATAGTGAGTGAGCTGTGTGCTCGCTGCCATGGAACTAGGACATCAGAGAAGGCAGAGGTAACGACTGAGAAGGCATCAGTGGAAGCTCATGGCACTGGGCACGTAGATTAGCATGGGGATATGTGGTCAGAGGCTTGGAGTGGCTTAATTTTGTGTAGTGATATAAGACAGGAGGCTTTTCACTAGAGCTCTGGAAAGAAGACTTCTCCACATCAATAGAGACACAGAGACTGAAGCCAAATAGTTATTTGTGGATGGTCAGTTCTCTGTGATCTTTGCTTAGGGCTTATGATAGAGCATTCACAACATGTTGTTTTTGTTCTTTGGGAAAGTGTGGGCACAGGCCAGGAGGTTGTGAAGATCAGAGATTATAGATGTCATTAAAGTTATTAATGTCATTAAAGCCCTGGGAACTAAAGGAAAACAAAATCAAACAGCAAAATAATTTCCTCCTTTTGCCTACATAACAGCAAAGTTTTTCTTCTTTTTAAATGTAGTACATAATGCTAAGACCATGGGACAAAAGACAATTTTCATGTACCAGTGGTAGAAGTATAAATGAGACAAAATTTTGAGACGGCAATAAGTATCAAAAATGCTGTAAGTTTTGATTATGTTGTGAATCAACACTCTGACTTCTGAGAATTTATTTTAAGGAATTAAATATGTTTTTAAGCATAAAAATATATTTTATAATAACCCAAAATATAGAAATTCAAATTACTCATAGTAGGTTGATAACTTGAATAAACACCATAATGCCATGAAACCATTGCAAATAGTGACAAGGAATTAGATTTAATTAGATGAAAGATATTAACAAAATATTAAGAGTTCTATATGCTGAGTATCGCTTTTTGTACAGAAGACCCAAAGGAAATGTGCTGAAATGTTAATGGTAGTGATCTCATGTGATAGGATTACAGTTTGTTTTTACTTGTTTTCTTTCGCATTATCTACAGTCACAGCTATCTTTTTTTTTCCAGATTTCTAGTCTGAATACATATTACTTTAAGAGAAAAAACACTCGTAAATTATTAAAGGTAATGCATGCAAACTGAGTGCTACAGTTCAAGTGTCTGATAGCTTTATGTGCTATAAGAGCCCATGCCCACGTCTTTTTCTGGGAGCCTTCCCTAGTTGTTCAGAAGGAGGTAGGTCCCGTTTTATCTTTGGGCTTCCATAGCACTGTTTATACATCTGACATAGCACTTTCATACTCTGCTATTTTGCATTTATGTGCTCACACAGCTATCTTCTCATGTTGCTGAAAACACAGGCTGCTATGCACATGTGTTGGAGATACTATGGGTCCTCAGCGTTTGCTGAAAGAGTGAATTAATTATTAAACTCAGAGGAAACTCACAGTTGGAAGTGACTGGGCCTCAAACAAACAAACTCAACATGTGTGTTGAATCTTAGCCACCTTGTGACTCCCCTTCCCACCTGCTTCTTACCTTGACAAAGAGGAATGGCCTCACTCCACAGATGGTAGCCCTGGGGGTGCCGGGTACAAATGGCCATGCTGTGTCCCACCAAGCGGTAGCCTGAGTTGCAGCCAAAGTGGATGGAGCCACCAGGCTGGGTGCTGGTCTGGCCCATAATGTAGCCATGGAGTGGAGCCCTGGGCAGGCTGCAGTAGGGAGCTGGACAAAAAGTTGATACTCAGAGAACCAAGTACAAACAGGAGGACAGACATGGTCTTTCATAATGGACCCGCCCTCTCCTCCCCCCATTTCCTTTTTGTCACCACTGCCAGGTGCTCTCCTACTTAAAAAGGTCTAAGTGGTTGATATTGAAAAACAGCCAGTCAGTTTAGAAGGCCAAAGCACAACAAAGGAAAACAAAAACAGAAACAGAACTGCTCCATGAAACACTGAGTCTCCTTTGCTGTCTGAAGGCAGCAGTGAATTTATGGTTCAGTTTAGGCTCTGCAACACCTTTGGCTTGGCTCGTAGCCAGTCTTGGGAAGGAAAACCCCAAGGGATTGGTTCCCCAAAGGTGTGACTGCAGGGGTGTCCCCTTTCTGATCTTAGAAGGTCTCTGACTTGGGACAAATTATGTTAATTTGCTTAGCTCCAGTTTCCTTCCCTGTAAGTTGGAACCCATAGTACCTGTCACAGAGGTGTTTGGATGGTTTAAAAGGGACCACACATATAAACCCCCATGCACAGCACAAGGCACTTAGAGCTCCATAAATGGTTGTCTTCTTTTTGTTTTGTCGAGAGTTGGTGGCAACCCAGGATATAAATTTCTCTACAAGGTTCATTTCCCCTCAGCATATTGCTTCATTTATCTAATGAATAGATCTTGAGTGTCTGTTAGATGCCAGCTGTTGTTCTAAATTTTGGGGGAAACAACAATGAGGGAATCAGACAAAAATCCTGCCCTGAGATAACTCACATTCCAGACCCTCAAGGTAAGTTCTATGAGGCTGCAAAAGAGAGATGACCCCAGAACCACTTGGGAGTTCCTGGCTGGATCTTCCAGGAAAACTGGGGTGGGGCACAGTGGGCCAGGTCATACTCACATGCCTCATAGTGAGTGGCTCTAGCCTCCTGTCTGGGGGTCACACCCCTCTGCAGGTAGAAGCAGTATTTTAAATACCTCTGTGCCAAGCCAAATTGTCTTTCTCCTACTTTGCTCTCTCTGTTGTGTGTGTATTGAATCCATGCAGGAACAAGAATCTCAATTATAAAATACACAATCACAGTGACAGATAGACAAGCAAATTATACGCATCTACTGTAGTTTAATTATTAAGTACTAATTGTTGCGGCATGTAATCAATTCCTTTTCTATGTGGTGTATGTACTGTAATTACCACTGACTCGTTATCCCCAAACATGTGAGTCTTTGCATGTCAAGAAAAGGGCAACTCTCTAATAGTTTTTATTTCCTAATTTAGCAAGCAGGGTAGGGAAATACCATATTTTCCTTTTGTCTGAGCAGTTGCCTGGAACTTAGCCCTGATCACACCTGAGAGGTACCTAGAGGCTTCTTTTTCATCATGAGGAAACTGAGGCCTAAAGTGGTTAAGTGAGTATCTTGTCTGATAATCCTACAGCTAGTTAATGACAGAGCTGGTCATTAACTCTGAGGTACCCATTCATGAGGCCATCACTCCTACAATATATGCATCGGGAAAGGAGAGTTTGTACAGAAAAAATAGATCCTTAGATAGGAAAACTCTATCTACTCCCATAATCTGTTCAGCTTCATCTGGTTGGCTCTGCCCTGGAAGCCACACGAAGAGTTCTTTAGAACTCCAGCAGGCCCTCTTGCAAGTGGGAGGCCCGTGAGAAGACAAGGGTTGAGACAGTGGTATTTCAGGCAGTCTGTGATAATTTGTTTTCCGTACCAACCCATCTATTATTCTTAAAAATATGTCCAAAATGCATTTGAATGCAAGACAGATTCAGCCAGAGGAAGGTGCTGGAGGGGCACTAGTGCATGGCAGAACTCTACAGTAATTCAGTCTACAGTAATTCAGTTCTGCCTCCAACCTCAAAGGGTCTGGGTAGCAGTCAGCAAAAGCAAGGTCCTTCAACATGAGGGTCCAGTAGCTTAACCAGTTCTCCACTAACCTGAGCCATAATATCCATAATCGCAGCTCAGAGAAATTCAATTTTCTCCACCTTGTTATATTCCTAGGGATATTTTTGCATTTTTTATGGATTGTTGCCTGGGTCAGCTGTCTGTAAGGCCTGCTGTTTTATTTGACCCTGCCTTTAAGACATGGCTTGTTATAAAAGGAATGAAATCCTGTTTGCAGCAAAGTAGATGGAACTGGAGGACATTATATTAAGTGAAATTAGTCAGGCACAGAAAGACAAACACTGCATGTTTTCATTTACATGCATGAACTAAAAACGTTGATTTTACAGAAATAGAGAGGATGGGGATGGGGTGAGAAGTGGGGGTAGAAATAGGTCAGTTATCAAGTTCAAAAAATATAGCTAGATGAGAGGAAGAATTCTGGTGTTTTGTGGCACAGTAGGGTGACTTAATTAATAATAAATTTATCTTGCATTATGAAAGAGCTAGAAAAAAGGTTTTGACTGTTTGTGACACCAAGAAATGACAAATGTTTAAGGGGATGAATTTGGTAATTGCCTGATTTGATCATTACATATTGTAGATGTATATGAAAATCCCATATTGTACTCCATAAATATGTACACTTTTTCTATTCAGTGAAAAAACTCACAAAAATATATGACTTGAAGAGCAGAAAGGAGGCTCTTGGTTTGAAAATACAGTCAATACTTTGTTGCCTGCCTAACATCTGCCAGGTAGAGGCTCCAGGTTTTTCAGGGATTTTGCTAACATTCTCTAATTGCCTAAAGAGGAATTTCTAAAAGCATAGGATGCCCTTGGGCTTTATGAGATCAGGCATAATAGGTAAACTTATCCTGAAGACACAGGCTGGCAGCACGAGGGCCGAGAGGGCAGAGGTTAAATGTGCGGAAATGACCAGAAGCAGCGGAGATGGGAAAATCCAAGGACCACTTGCCCAGCTTTCGGTGAGGTAAATTTAGACAAGGTAGCTGCCCAGTTCCCTCAGGGAAACTTGCTCCCTTGATGCAATGAATTATAGCTTATTTGGATGTTTTGGGTTTAAAAAAAAAAAAAAAACACCCTACGAGGCCAGGGCACATGGTCCTCTCTTGAGTGTGCAGGATTCACTTACCTGAGTAACGAATCTTAAAGCCTTTCCGGTTGTAGGCGTGGTCAGATGACCAACGCAGATACACAGAATTGCTGGAGCTGGTGACAATCAGGGGAGCTGAGTAATTCCCACTGAGGGCTTTCAGCAGAGGACTTTGTCCTGAGGGACCTGAGTGAGAACGACACAGGCTTACACACCACCCTTGCTACAGAGAGACATGGAGCAGACATTAGGGCACGGAAGGCGGAGCGATTTGTTCAGTCAGTAAGATCCTCTCTCTGCATCCACTGATTTTCCTCAAGGGCTCTTTCCCTTGAGCCCAGATCTGAAACAGCACCCTATGAAATTCCTGCTTATCTACAGGAGGTCGTGAAATCTATTTGCCATTTTTGGACTTGGCTAGGGTCAGTGTAAGATCAGATTTTCAAACTGAGAACCTCTTTCCCTTGATCACTCTACTTCTCTTGTGGATGCTAAAGACAGCTTGGTGCTGGTATGTAGAAAAGTATTTATTGATGAATAGATGGCAATAAAGCCAGAGGGAAAAGTCAGGTATCCGTGTCTTAAGTAACAGCAGTCTCCAACTTCCTTTCCAAGGCTCTTTGAGAAAATCCTCCCTCTTCTGTTTTCCTATTGTAAGCACCTGGTATTGCCTTTTGAGAGTGCTGGTTCAAGGCAGAAAGCTAGATTATCCAGAACCCAGAATTTATCTCCTGGAAAAGACCCTGAGTAAAGTTTATGATATGCTATTGAGACATTTCTTGGAAGGTTGGCAAAGTAATGGACCAGCTTAAACAAAGTAGTGCCATTGGATAGCTGTGGCAAACCAGAAAGGAAGGGGCCCAGAGGCTCAGGGGGATGATACATTCGAATAGGTCCATCAGGAGAGCAGAACCTTGCTGACTGACCTTATTCCTCAGGATGGAGGAATTACTAAAGCAATAAGCAGCACTCTGGGGAGGGACAAACCCCAGCACTATTGAGAACCCAAGTTGCAACTGTCCTCTGTGTGCTGAAAGTGATGTAGGATATCGGTCAGAGAGCTGGGATTGCTAGTATTGGTGGGGCTGAGAAGATCCTACAATACAGAAGTCAGGTGGAAGCACTTGGCAGCCAGAAGCAAAGTTGGCATAATGACTACAATGGGCATGGGGGTTACAGTGACACCTGGAAGGGCCTGACCTGCAGGATCTATAGAGATGGCTCACAGACATGGTATTCCTGACCTGCAGGACAAGATAGATGAGTGGCCAAAAGTGATATGAATACATGAGCAAAACAGATGAAGAGTAGATAACCAAAGTGTGAGGAAAGCTGCCCAAAATGGAAAATTCCAATCCCTTGCCCAGTTTGTAGACTCAGGCCAGGGTACACTCTGCACTGCAGGACACTTAGCTGAAGGGCCAGCTAGGACCCTATAGAAAATGAACCTGCAAAATGACGAACTGTAGATAGCAGTGATTCTTTGAGGCCTTTCTTCCCAAAAGACGCACCATTATTTCCTTAGATAACTGAATATTATGGAAGTGAGAATGCCTACGTACTATATTAAAGACTTTCATACATAGGGTGTGGATTGATGCTGACATCTGGAGATCCAAAGCATATCATAGATGCTCTGTTAGGACAGAGGTACAAGAGGATTGAAACTTGTAGTTAATGGAGTCCTGGTGTTATGGTTGATACATTGTATCAACTTGAGAAGTTTAGAATTAACTGAGACACTCAGCAGGGAGCCAGGGTTCTTACTTTGTAAATATCCTCATCCTGTGTAAAGGAGGGCAAGGAGATTTTTGTGAGTGCTACACCCGCCCTGGGGCACCGTTGGTGTCCTGCATACTACGTAAGGGAGGAGAAGAGGCTTGCTCTTGCCCTCCTTTTGCTCTAGCTACTTTTGCTTGCTGCTGCCTTGAAGTGTTGCCCCTGTGCCATGCTACCCGGCCTTGCAGCCAGCTGATTATGGACTGAAACCTCCAAAAACTGTAAGCTAAATAAATTTTTCCTTCCCTAATTTTGGGTGTCAGATGTTTTGCGTCAGCAAGGAGAGAAAAGTAACCAAGACACCTGGCCTGCTTCCCCATCACAGTACAAACTTAGTCAAGGTAACCTAGTTGTAGCATCTGTGCCAGATGTTGTATCTTTATCAGAGCAGAGTAACATAGTCTTGGTTACATGTAATGCAGCTGTGGATCTGGAAATGCATTTGTCCCACATCCAGAAATGAGGATCGGAATCACATGAGGTAGGCACCAATATACATCCATGGTCTGGTATCAGAGCTGTGTTAATTTTCCTGCTTTTTGTCATAATATAGGATGAAGGGACGAAGACCATCTGGACATCTGGCAGAATGTAGTATATTGGTTCACTATATTGAAGACATCATATTCTTTGGATCTGATGAACCTCTAGGGGAAATAGTGTAGATGCCTATGTAAGCTTCAAGTACTCCAGAGAATAAGAGATAGTCCTACAAAGTTCTCCGTGAAGATTTTACGATGGAGTGATATGGAGCAAGCAGAGACATTGCCTCACAATTTAAGAGCAAACTATTATACATTTTTCTCTCCTACCACTGAAGAAGAAGGTCCATATTTGGCAGACCTCTGTGGGTTCTAAAGGGAGCATATGCTTCATTTGGGAGTACTGCTGTGACCAATTTATTGGATAACATTTCAAAGGTGTGAGCTTTGAGTGGGGACTACAGTAAGAAAGGGTTCTGTAACAGGTCCAGGACAGTATACAAGAAACAGCCATACAGTCCTTCCAACCCCATGGTCTTGGGGTTTCTGCAGTGGAGAAATACATCATGTGGAGCCTCTGACCAGTTCTGCTAGGAAGACTGCAGGCCAGAAAAACTGCAGGGCAGGCTTCAAGGGGTCTGGAACAAGTCTGTGCCATCTGCAGTAGAGGACAGCACAGCACTTGACTGACTTACCGTCAAAGATCTCAAACTCATCATACTGCTTCTCACTGAGGAAGTATTCCACCGTGATGGAGATGTTATACTCAGGCTCCACTCTCACTAGCCAAGAGCAGGTCTGGAACTGAGGGTAGCTGCCGGGGTAGCTCTGGCTCAGGATCACGCCTGTGGAGTCTGTCAGAAGCTCATTCGTTGGGCAATGCACTTGGAGAAACAAAGAAATACTAGGTACATGGAGTAGAGATGGAACCAGCCAACACATTTGTTTTTCCCTGGTGCAAAAGACAACCACTGGAAAAACAGTATTTAGGAACATTTCAACAAGACATCATCCCGGTCATTATACTGCTCCATGACATGGCGTAACCTCAGGTCCTGAGTCAGTGTTACAGTATTGCAGGGCTTAGTAACGTACTCCAAATCCAAAACTTTAATCTAGAAAATGGATTTAATTTTACAAAGATAATATAAGGTAGAGGTAAGTCCTACACTATCTTTTGGGGCAGTACAGGGTCTTGGGATCAAAAACCCTTGGATTATAACTCATCTCTGCCACTGAGTACTTACGTGGTCTTCAACAGATTATTTCCTCTGTGTGGTGGTTTCTTCATCCCCTACCTTACAGAACTAATTTATTATGTTATATTATATCATACTATATGAAATAATATGTACATAAAACCTGAAACATAGTGCCTCAATATGTAGACATGAGGAAGATAATGATGATTGTATCAGGAGCAGAAAGGGTCACAGAGCTTGGCAGTAACCTAAGTAATATTAATGCCACTAAAGAAAAAAATGTTACATTAAGGAAGACAGTCAGTGTGGACCTTGGAAAAGGAGGAGGATTGGGTGTTCTGACCTGCATGAAAGCAAGAGAAGACACTGTTTCAGAGGGAACTTGCGTGCCCCAAGCACTGGGGAGGTGCTGTGTCCTGAGGAATGGGGAAGTATCACAATAGCCTGCATGAAACAAATTGCAGGACTATGGATTCACCTTCACTTGCTTGAGCTGAGAACTCCAAAGCAGAGTTTCAAGGACTAAGTCATTTCTTCAGTGCCCTCACCAATAGTACAAGCTGGGTGTGTGGTGGTGCACATCTGTAATCCCACCATTCAGGAGGCTGAGACAGGAGGATTGCCATGAGTTCAAGGCCAGCCTGGACTATGTAGTGAGTTCAAGGCTTGAGCTACATTGCAAGACCCTGTCACAAGGCTTCCCCCCCGACAAAAAAATCACAGTAGTACAAGTACTCTAATTATATAATATAGTCTTTATATATTGGTATGAATACCATGTTTATTAGTATGAAATATACCTCCTTACCCCTTTTAATATGTTCCGAGTTAAATTTTATTCTCTTCTGATATTAAGTTTGCTGAACTTTGCTGCACTAGCATCTCAAAGTATTTGTTATACAATTTTGAAATTTTTGTTATATGTGAAAGATGAATGACATCTTTATAGCTATAATTTTATATTTGATGTTCTGGAATGTCATGGTGATGTTCTTCACCAAGACTTGCAAGTTGTCATAGCAAGAGACATGCTTCCGGGAACATATAATAACGACTTATCTCTGTCACAGAGAATTAGGACTTTATTGGACAGGGTGTTAAACTGAGATATCAAAGAGTAAAATAAATCAAGGAATAGAGGAAGGTATGCAAGGGAGACTATGAGTGGAAAACATCCATGTGCATGAGTGGAAGGACTCAGTATTTTTAAGAAGGCAATTCTACCCAGACTGATCTATAGATTCAACTCAATCCCTTCAAGTGCCACCTGGGTTCTCTGCAGATACTGATAGTCTGATCCTAACATTTATATAAATGTTAAAAAGACTCGGATTACCAAAGTAATCTTGACACGGAAGAAAAAAGCAGGAGGACTAATACATCTTTCACTGAGTGGTGCCAGGATACATGGGTCTCACTTGCAAAAAAGGGAAGTGGGGCCCCTACTTGATATCAAATACAAAAACGAACTCAAAACGGATCAAAGACTGAAGTGTTAGAGTTAAACTATAAATTATTAGAAGAAAACATAGATGTAAATCTTCTTGACCTTAGACTAGGTAACAGTTCCTTAAATAATACACTCAAAGCACAAGAAACCAATGAAAAAATATTAATTCAGCATCATCAAATTAGTAAAACTTTTGTGTTTCAAAGAACACATAAAGAAAAAGAAAGCAAAGAGATAATCCACAAGTTGAGAGAAATTTAAAAAAAGTAACATATAGGGATTTGTATTTGCAATCTATAAAACGCTGAAATGTTAATAATACAAAGAAACCTGGTTTTAAAAATGAGTAAAGGAGCTGAACAGATATTTGTTTTGATTTAGATCTGGTATGTGTGCCCCCAAAACCTCACGTGTTCAGAAGGTGACTGGATCATGGGGGTGCAGTGCTTATGTTTGGATTAGTGCCCTTAAGAGTTCAGAGCTGACTCGGGCTTCGAGGCAGGATGCTGGGAGAATACTTCTCACACCCAGCTCCGCCCTCTGCCATCTGCTTCTGGCTGCCATGGCCTGCAGGAGCAGCTTTCCTCCACTAGGCTCTCTCACCGTGCTGTTCCTGCCATGGAGCCAGCTGACTGGGAATCAAAATAAACCTCTCCTCCTTTAAATTGTTCATGTTTGTGGGTATTTGTCTTAGCAATGAGGAAAGTGACTAAGACAACATTTCTCCACAGAAGATATATAATAAACACATGAGAAGATGCTCAAAATCATTAACCACCAGGGAAATGCAAATCAAAACTACTTTATTTCCACTAAGATTGCTATAATTAAAAAGATAGATAATGATACACGTTGGCAAGAATATGGAGAAACCAGAAGCCTCATACACATCTGGTGGAAATGTAAAATGGTTCAGTTACTTTGAAGTACAACTTGGCAGTTCCTCAAAAGTTTAGATATAATGTTATCATATAACCCAACAATTTTATTTCTAGGTATACACTAAGAGAACCAAAAACATACCCATATAAAACAGGTAAATGGATGTCCACAGCAGCATTGTTTGTAACAACTAAAAAGTGGAATCAGCCCAAAAGGGCAAGCAAAACGAGGGATGTCTATACAAGAGAATATTATTTGGCAATAAGAAAGCAAATATTGATGCACACTACAACATAGATGAGCCTTGAAAATACTATGTTAAAGTGAAAGGAGCCAGTAATGAAAGACCAGATATTGTAGGGTTGTATTTATATGTAGTACCCAGAATAGGCAAATCCATAGAGAAATTAGATTAGTGATTGTCTAAGACCGTGGGGATTGGAAGGAAATGGTGATTGCTAATGTGCATGAGGTTTCTTTTGAGTGATGAAATGTTCTACAACTAATCGTAGTGATAGTTATAAAACTCTGTGAATATACAATCAGCTATTGAATTGTATTCTTTAAATGGATGAACTGTGCTGTGTGTGAATTATATTTCAGTGAAACTGTTATTAAAAGAAAGTCTATAAAGGCAGAAATAACATCATATCCCATTGGAATGTGGAGTAAAACCAGTAAAGATTGAGGCTATGCAGACACAGAAGCAGCGCTAGAGGTGAGAAACTTGAGGCTGGAATAAACCAAGGAGGTTCCAGAGGAGGATGAAGGCTGAAATTTACTATTACTAAAGCTGTTTGTTTGGCATCCCGGTGCACTGGCCAGGCTAAAATAAACAGTGAATTTGTCACAGTACTAGAGCAGCCTAACTCCCTTACTTGTGGCTTCTCTCTTCCCTACTAACAATTTGTATTGCAGGTTCCTTCTGCTCTTGGCTTCCAAGGAATAGGGGAGACACTGATATACTTCTCCATAGGTTACTAAATATTCGTTGTTGATAGCAATAGTACTAGAAGCAAGAGTAACACTAGTTATGTAATAACAGTTAACATGGAGCAGTACATGGTACCAGGCATTATTCTAAAGTGCTTTATATAATTAACCCATTTGATTTTGCAAAGTACCCCCATGGCATTAAGTATCATCATTACCCTCATTTTATAGGGGAGACAACCAAGGCATAGGACAGTTGGATACCTTGGTCAGGTATACACAGGACAGTTGGTCAGACGCCTCAGGAGTGGGGACTATTGGATTTGGTCTGAGTTGGGAGAGCCAGGTAAAGTGATTTCATCTTCTGCCAAAGTACTACAATGGGCTGAAGGCAACTGTGGTCTCTGGGCTGCCTAAATCAGCACCTAAGACCTTACAGCTGCACTTCAACAGGGCAGGGTCACTGGGTGAGCACATTCATGCCTGGGGTCCAGAACTTCCACTTTCCAATGCTCAGTATGCAATTCCAGAGGATGCCGGAGTAAGGATAAAGGACGACAGACATAAACGTGGCAACTGGAAGCCACAGACCTCAGAACAGGGCAGAGACCCTATCAAGAGCCCTTGCTTATTCCTCAGTCACTCCCTTGTTCATCAAGCAATATTTACAGGTGGCCTCATACTCGATGGGAACTGAAAGCTGCAGACAGAAGAGGCACGAAACCCAGGTTTGTTTGGGAGGAACGCCTGGCTCCAGAGACATGAATCAATGCAGTTACCTTCACATATAGGGGGTGGGCCTTCAAACTGCAGGTAGGTTCCAAGTTTGCAGGTCAGAATTTCATTCCCCACCAAAGTAAAGCCAGGAAGGCACCTGTAGCGAACGATGTCACCTGTCAAGACAGATCAACATGGGGATTCTCTGGAGCAGTCTGGGTAGGGTTGCCTAGCCTTCTTAGTACCTGGAACCCACTTCTAGGCAAGACAATCAGCAATGGGTCAAGTTCTGTTTAGAGTTCTCTAACTAGCTCAACTCCAATACAGTGGCTCAAACAATAGCTTTATTCCCATGGGTCAGCTTTAATGTGATCAAAAATATATTCATATTCTAGGAAATTTATTCTGTTTTACATGGATTTCTCAAAATCATGCTAACTGGAATCACAGAGGAAAATGACTTTCTTAGCTCCTCTTCCTAGGGATGGCTAAAAGAAGAGTGTATTTTGGGTGGAAACTGAGTTGACAGAATACAAACACTCTTCTTGCACAAGGGTCTTTGTTTCTGTCTGCATGGGGGTGTGGAGGGGTAGAGATGAGCCCTACTGCCCAGTGCCCCCACTGCTGCCCATCCTGGCCCTGCCAGACCCTGCTCATGGTCCTTGCTGGTTTTGGAGGTGGTACCTATGTTGAATTCTTCATTCTCTGTGACGACTTCGGCATTGGGGAGGATGGTGGGTGGAGGACATTTGGTGAGTGGATAAGCTGCAAAGAAAGAAGAACACAAGTCAGGATAAGAGCATTATCCTCAGGACATGCAGTCATTCATTAGTTCAAATCCTCGCTTTTTCATTCCTCATTCATTTGTGAAGTAGATCTTTATTAATGAGCATTTATTTACACACAGGGCAAGTTTAGCCAGGGGCTACTTTGCTTATTTTCTGCTGTCCTTTTTATATTTCATAAGGAATACTAAAAGATAGAGGATCTAAGAAGAAGTCTGTGACATCTGCTAGCACTGGGGAGAGAGGGGTGGATTATTGAGTATTTCTTTTATACTGGCACTTGCGAAGGCTGTCACTTCTAATTCTCACCAAACCCAGGGCATTCACAATTAGCTACATCTCTAGTCTTTTCTTTTTTTCTGAACCAGAGTTCAAAACTCTTTTGAGGAACTACCAATCTCTAATTCTCACAACAGCTGATTCCCTGCGAGGTGCTCCTACCTTACTTGTGAGCAAGTGCGATTCAGAAAAGTGAAGGTGCTTCCTCAAGTTCACACAAGAATTAAGCAGCATGACAGGATTTGAACCCAGGTCTGACTGCTCCACAGCCTATCATTCTTTCCACTGCTCAGCTTCTACATCCTGTGTGTGGCTTCTGTGGGCTCACACTGAGGTCAGTGTGCTTCCCTTCTGACCTATTGGCCAAGCACATCTGGCCTCTGTGGTCTTTCTAAACTAGAGTCAGCGCCCCTGGGCAGAGGCTGGTGGGGTCAAGTGCATGATGGAATTCTTCAGGCAAAGGTCAGAGTGGGCTTATGCTCGACTTTCACTATCTGGTACAGTTAAGAGCTATTTAAGTATTAGTTGGTCCTGCTGCTGCTGCCTCTTTTGCTAATTTTATTTCCAAAATAACCTTAATCCCTGTTATAGTCTTTAAAAATAACATTTGGATATATGTAATGTATTGATGTTAAAAATCAGATTATTCTATTAAAACAGTAGGAAGAAAATTAACCTCACGCATTGTCTTCTCAGACAATGATTGTTAATTTCTTACCTTGAGTTCTTGCAATATTTATTCTCTTCATACATAAATATTTTTCTCTCACTCAATTTGCATCATATGTTACGTACTTTGTGTTGACAGTTGTCAACTACTATTATATTTAAAGAATTTTCCCATGTAATGAATTTTCTTCAGCAATAAGACTAAAATTATTTCATAGGTTCTAATCACACAGATTTACCAGAAATTGTTTCACAGATACACTATTGTTAACTATTTAGGTTTTCAAAACTTAGCAATTTAAATGATGAAATCCTTACATGCACAGATCTTTTATGATTTTTCTATTTTTCTTTTTAAGGTAAGAATGATCAAAGGCCATGCCCTTTTAAAAGTGTTGAATGTCAATAATCTTATTCTGGAAATCAGATGCTAATTAGGACCACCTTTCTATGATACTTGAAGACAGAAATAATTTTAATGCACAGTACATCAAAATCCAGAAGAAATTAAAACAATAAAATATTTATGTATATGCCTCAAACCATATACTAGAAGCTGAATGTTCCAAGTATTACTTCATTAGCACCCAATAATTCACATGGCTATTGCAAAAAAGTGGCTGGGTGCATCATAGCACACATGCTTCGTGGCCTGTACCAGAAACATTTGGTGCATCATGAGAACTTTTCAGCTGTAGGACTTCAGGTGTTTTATGTTGTAAAACACTATGCAGAAACAAGGACCAAGTATGAAGGTCACAGTGGGAAAGTGCTCAGGACAGGTGGGAAGTAGACCATTCCCAATGAAAAGTTCAGTGTGACACCTCTTAACCTGAGTACCAGGATGTAAGGCACACATCCCCATGGTGAAATCAGAGAGCTCCCTTCCAAACATTCACAGGGGTTTCTCACATTTTGCTAACTGCAGTTGGAATATAACTTGGAACTTTTCCTGTATATAGTTTTAACTAAAATATTATCTTCCGTTTCAGGAGCCTGCCTTTAAATTTTTTTTTATACAGATGTATTGGCTGAAAAGTGTCACATTGATACATAGGCTTTATGAAGTGTGAGTTTTAAAACCTAAGAGGCACTTAGAGGCAGCCAAGTGAGTTTAATTTTGATTTAACGTGAACCAGGAGGACTGCGTGTCCACATGACACGTGCTTCCATTTTTCTCTCTAGGGAAATTGTTTTAACTGCTATTGTTAGAGGACGCTTTCTCCAGCACTAGGTGTCATTGTTCTTCTGTCAACCCATTCACTGAGTGGTTTTCTGTGGAGAGCTCTCCCATGTCAGGCACTGAGTTCAGGCTGATGATGCAGAAATGAACGACACATACGCAGCAGCCCTCAGCCTTCTAGAACTTTAAGCCCACGGGGCAGATAGTCATCTATCTCAGTCTCTGTCAAGATGATCAACAAAATCTAGCACTTGTTTTGTTTTAATTGGCATTTGGTAACTGATTAGGTTAAACATCACTGATACACTAATGGACTTTTTGTGTTTCTCATTTTTATATCTATTCACATCCTTTGCCTCTATTCTACTACAAATTTGAGGTTCTCCATGGATAGTCAAGACTGATCTTAACCTGTTAACTATATTTTCAATTTATTATTTGCTTAGTTTTATTTATGACACTGTTTTGATCTGTAGAAATATCACCCATGAATATAATGCCTCCATTATCCAACTACCTTCCAAACACATGAGACTTTGCGGGGGATATTTCAAATCCAAACCATAACACTCTGCTTCAGAAAAAAAGAAAAGACTGGAGATGTAGCTAATTGTGAATGTGCTTGGTTCAGTCCTCAGTTCTGGAAAAAAATAGATTATAACTCACTTTTTCCATTGAATGCTTTTTGTTTCAGACTATGCAATTTTAAAAAGTGTTATCATTGTTTGTGTTTTCCTGATATACCACCAGTTTTATCTCTCTCTCTGTCTCTCTCTCTATCCATGTTGCTGGGGATCAAACCCAGGGCCTTGAGTATGGTAGGCAAATGCTGTGCCATTGAGCTATAGCTCCATGCCCATCTTTTTATTTTTAAACTGTATTTCTTTATTTTAGCTCAGAAAATGTAGTTTAATATTATTTAGCTAAATTTAAGACTTTCTTAAAAGTAGAGAATTGCTGTTTCATAAGAGTAGAGAATTAGATTGTAACAAACTTCCATTTTTCTTAATAATTGATTCTTTTATTGCTTTATCTTATTTTATATTTTTATATTTTTGCTTCTAAGGAGTTGCCTTGGCTTTCTACCTTTCATATTAGGATTACATTTTATTTTTTGTTTTCTTTTAGTGATGTTCCATTTAAAATTAATTAGTGATTATAATATAGACTTGAAGTCTTTATTTCTCTAGGTACCAAAGACAGTAAATAAATGACATCTACTGATTTGACCTTCATGAGAGACAAAAGACATTCTCCTATCCTTCTATCAACTTGTTAATATAGAACTATTATTTTTAATATCTTGAGAGTTATTAAATTTGCATTCTGCTTTGATTTTTATATTTTCAATTATTAGACAACTGTATACTTTGCTGGTATCAATGTTTCTCATTTGCTCTTTTCTTTCATGCATCTTCTGTATTTCGAGTTCTTGGCTCATCCTTGGGTCACAGTTCAGACTGAGATTAGAGTGGACTTATATTTAAGCTTTTGGGTCACTGTAAGTGACTACCTTTTCCCTTCATATGCAAGGCTCCCAACTTCTTTTTCCCCCTACGCATCTACAGAAATGTCCATTTTATTTTCTGCCCTGTAGTGGCAAAAATTAGTGTGAGGATAGCCTGGCTTTGGTTCCTTTAAAGGACATGTTCTCAGTCTGGATTCTAGTAGATTTCTCTTAACCTCCATCCTCATAGTTTGAAAGCATAACCATACTGTACTGTTTTTGATTTCTCCTGGTATATGATAATCACCTCTTTTATTGTTTTTTTTTACTCTCAAAAAAATTGTATTCAATTCTTTTCCATCCATTTATCTCTTTTAAATGTTTTTTCTCCTCTGTATATTGGGTTTCCCCCCTGAATTTTAGAGTGAACAGTTCCTTTTGGTCATGTTCAAGTGTTGTCCTTCTCCCTCTTCCTGTGGATATTTTCAGGTTTTTTTTTCTACTTCTCTAAATTGTTTTTCTATGGTCATGTTTCAATGTTTTTTGATTCTTGTGCTGATTTAAATTGTACTATTGTATTTCTTTTTAATATTACTTTTTACTCTCTAGCTTGCCTTGTAAATAAGACTTCAATTCTGAGCAATCACAAAAGTATAGGAAAAGTTGGAAGCATAGTAAAATACACTTTTTTCCATGAACCATTAGAAAATAAGTAGCCAAAACAATGCCCCATAGCCCCAGAATATTTTAGTTTGCATTTCTTACCACGTCCTTCTCCCGTGTAGCCACAAAACAACTACCAAAATCAGGAAATGAACCCTGATACATTGCTTCCATCTACTCCTCACACCCCAGGCAAGTTTTTTCACTTGTCCCAATAAGGTCCTGAGTAGCAGAAGGATCTAGCTGAGAGTCACACCTCACACTAGTTGTCATGTCTCCTTGGTATGCTTTGGTTCCAGTTCCAAAGTCTTCCCTTGACCTTCGTGGCTTTTATACTTTTGACAATGACATGCAGTGAGTTTATTGTATGATTCTTGATTTAGGTTTGTCAGATGTTTCCTCTTGCTTAGATTCAGATTGTACAGCACATCTTTGACTGGATGGTCACAGAAGGGACCCTGGGTTCCTTTCTCTGTATCCTCTCAGCCAGAGTCTGATCTCAGTTTGCACTATTTCTGATGACAACCTCTAGGATCACTTGATTAAGTAGTATCTTCCAGACTTCCCTCCTGTAAAGCTGTTCTTTTTCCCTTTGTAGTTGTTGCAAAGGAAGAAGTTTGAAACTATGTAAATGTCCTGTTCTCACAGAACCATTAATTTATTTATGTCTGTATGAACATAGTGTCTTGTTTTATTCAATAGTTTCTCATTTGTCCCTGTTATTTTTGTAGGTGCCTACGTTGCCTAGGCTGCCCATGATCCTCTTGCTTCAGCCTCCTGAGTAGTTGGGATTACAGGCATGTGACAACACACTGGAATTTGTTACTCTTATTATTATATTAATAACTCTAGTATTCAAATTATCAAAACTTCCCAATGGATTAACTCATAGCATGGTCAGCAGGAGGCCTTTCAAACCAGCTTCTATGTCCTCTTGACACATCTCTACCATTCCTTGGGTATTTTCCTATTTTCTGCCATCAGATACCTCTGGCTTATCTTGGAAGATGCTATTTAGAAACCAAGATCCGGTACTACAGGTGGTCATTGCTGCTGGTGAGACTCTACTCCAAAGCTCTTTTAGTGGGACGAACTAAACCTTCCCCTTCCCTTTGACATATTGAAACCCATAAACTCACACTGATATGTCCTGTTTAAATGGTCTAGCTCCACTGGGTATATAATTTGTTTTTTCAACATTTCTAGCCCTTTTTTCTAACAGTGAAAAGCCTGCCTTCTACTGTCCTTATCATATTGACTTATTTGACTGATCACCCACGTGGAACTAAGTCCCACTCTACTGCCTCCCTCCCTCCTCTCCCACTTAGGCCCTGACCCCCTTGTTGGATTGACCTCTATGTGATGCTCCCAGCACTCTGCTTTGGCTCCCAGGCCCAGTGCAGATGTCTGCTCAGCTTGGTCAGAACTCTGATGCCCTATGTGTTTCCTCCCTGTACAGGTACTGTCTCGCCCCTCACAGCCTTCAACTTCAGAGCCAGGCAGCCCCTCAGTGTGGACTCCCCTCTCCCCTCTGCCACCCTGGCCTCGGCCACAATGGCTCCCAACTCCTCTTACCTGACAGGTGTGGATACCTGCTCTGCTTTGCTCTACCTACTGCCTTCAGGACTAAATTGTTCAGCAAGGGAAGGGAAGAGATTAGCTCCCCTTTTACTTATCCCTTAGCCAGATCTATTTTTCCATCTCTACTTGCTGCCTTAATGTCTCACCTTTCATCAAAATCTGTTATCCAGACTCTTACCCTAGACTTTGTGCTTATTTCTGTTTTCAAAATCATATAATTTGTCAAGGACATTTTTCTCTGCACTTCAAATCCTATTTTCTCTTCCTAACTTTTAAAAAATCTGTTACAAAATCTTTTCGTGGGTCTCCTTAGAGTATTTGTTATGGGTTAGATAAAAAATATTCCCCAAAAGTTTCCAGTAAGGTGGGGCTTTTTTTTGTTTGTTTCGTTTTGTTTTGTTTTGAGATAGGGCCTTATTATGTATTTGAGGCTGGCCTTGAACTCACTGTGTAGTTCAGGCTGACCTCTATGGAAATCCTCCTGGCTCAGCCTCCCAAGTGCTGGAATTACAGGTGTGTGCCATGATGCCATGCTACAGGTGGGGTTTTTGGAAGTGACCAAATCATGAGGGTGTAAAGCTCTATGGTGGATTAACACATAGCTGAACAGGCTGTTAGGAGGTGGGGCCTGGCTGGAGGACATAGGTCACTGGAGAAGTAACCTGGCTTGGTATATCTTGTCCATGACTCTTTCTTGCTCTCTGCTTCCTGGCTGCCATGAGGTGAGCAGCTTTCCTCCAACAGGCCTTTCTGCCATGATCCTGCTGCTTTAACATAGGCCTAAAGCAATGGAGCCAAGTGACCACAGACTTAAACCATGAGCCAAAATAAATCCTCCCATCTTTTTAAAATGTTTTAGTGCTGGGGACTGAATGTAAGCCTCTACACTGAGCTACATGCCCTGCTCCCAACTTAAGTTTAGAGACAGAGTCTTGCTAAATCACTAAGTTGCCCAGACTGAGTTTAAAGTTGCAGTTCTCCTACCTCAATCTACCAGAATGCTGGGATTACAAGAGTGTGCCACCAAGCCTGACCCCCTTCTACCTTTATTTTTCTCAGTTATTTTAACAAACGGTTGACTAAAAAAGTATTTTTTTCCTTTCCGCTTCTCAGTCCTTAGTTACTTAGGGCTAATGTTTGCCAGCAGGAAGGCAAACATTCTTTCTCCTGCCTTTGCCCATTCTAGCTCATCTCAAATAGCACCTCTCAGATCAGTTTACCACAGCTATTCTACAAGTAGGGTTCTCTGCCTTTTTGTTTGCTAGCTAAACCTCTCCCTTGGTTCTTTCATAGTCCTGATTACAAGTTGCAAAGATTTTATTGTTCACTTGCTTATGCGCTATCTCTTTCCCCAGAGGAAGAAAGCTTTATGGGGAGTAACCATCAAGCAGAACAGGAAGCACAGATAGTCAATAAAGATATATAAGATGCTCAGTCTCATCATTAAGCTAAGAGTGAGATGCCATTTCATGAATCCACTAGAGTGGTAGAAATTTAAAAGTCTGATAAAATCCAGAGTTTGCACAGGTACATGGCAACAGGAGCACTTCTTTGGTTAGGGGAAGAGTGTAGGTTGCTATAATCACTCTGTAACATAAATTTTTCATTATCTAGTCAATCTGAATATTTGAATACTTAAAACCTTACAATTCTGGGTGGATTTGTACTCTAGAGAAACTCTTATACACATTCATAAGACAGAATGTACAATAACGTTCATATTGTTTGAAATAAAAGAACTTGAATGTTCATTAACAGTAGGCCAGATATACAACTATATTTTCTGATGATGGACTACTACATAGCAAGGCAAAATGAATTAAGTCTCATGCATCTGCATTAATTTTAAAAACTTAATAGTGAAAAAAATCAGGTCACAGAAAAATATTTGCTATCATTTAAATGAGGCTATTTTCCCCAAAGGTCTAGGTGCTGGAAGCTTGATCATCAGTGTGGCAATGCTGAGAGGTGGTGGAATTTTTAGGAGGTGAAGTCTAGTGGAAGGTGACTAGGTTACTGGGGCTGTTGCCCTTGGAAGGCATTAATGTAACTCCTACTGGGCCCAATTAGTTCCCACCAGGGTGGGCTGTCATAGAAACAGTGAGCCCTGCTCTGGAACCTCTCTGCTTCCTGGTTCACCACACATAAAACCTCTGCTGTGACACCATCTGCTAGGAAGCCCTCATCAGGGGCTGAATCGAGGTTGCACATTCCTGGAACTTCAGTCTCCAAATTCATGAGCTAAATAAACTCCTTCACACATCATCCAGCCTGAGATGTTTTGTTATAGCAGCAGAAAACAGATATTTATGGAACGATTCCATTTATGTAAAGGAAGTGACATGCAAAAATAAAACAACATGTATTTTGGAGAAAGACACAGATGGAATCAAATTGCAAAGAAAAGTAATGAAGGATTCATCCACATTTCAAGATCATGGTTAATTTTAGGGCTAGGGAAGGAGAACACACTGAGAAGAAACAGGGGCTTCTAAGGTGCTCTTTGCTTTTGGATCAGTGATGGCACTCATTTTATTCTCCTTTAACCTGCGTGCACATGGGGCACACACTTTGTATTCATATGATATTCTCCACAACCTATCAAAGTTCCCTGAGGTGTGGCAGGGGTGTCTCTTGATCACTGCTCAGCCTGAGGACAGTGCCCTTTTATTGGAGCTCCCTGGCCTGCCCTAGGCCCTCGTCTACTCCTCTGGTCAGTGAGGCCTTGGACCATGGTCTGAGCTGACACCCGAGGACTGTTTTCACCTGTTCAGGCTGCTACAACAAATTATCATAGACTGGTAGCTTACAAGCAATAGAAGTTTACTTCTCACAGTTCTGGAAGCTGGCAAGTCCAAAAGGTGTTGGCACATTTATTGTCTGCTGAGGGCCTGTTACAGGCTCATGTCTTCACTGTGACCTGACATTAAGGAACTAGCAAATGAGCTCCCTCAGGTCTCTTTTATAAGGGCACTGATTTCATTTATTCATATGCTCTATCCTGATGATATGGTTACCTCCCAAAGACCTCACCTCCTAATATTACCTTGAGAGTTAAGATTTCAACATATGAATTTTAGGAGAACACACAGACCATATCAAGGGTCTCACGCCTTTTCTGAGAGGAAGAACTCAGTGCCTAGGACACACCTAAAAGCAAGTGCCCTCGTGAGGGGTCTTAGAAGAACTTCAGGGAAGGGTGGCCTGGGGCTGTGCTGAATCTCCTTCATCTGGTCTTGGCACAGGTGAGGGCTTAGGAATAGGAATGGGCAGAGGAACAAGAGATCTGGCCTGGCAACGTAATATCACATCAGGCTGCTGACATTTGTGATGGGGATGACTATTACAGCTGCCATTTATTGAGTATCCTTTACACTCTACACCTGGAGCTAAGGATTTCCATGCATTATTTCACTTAACTCTATGAGACTGGGTACTGATGTTATTCTCTTTCTGTGGATGACAAAATTGAATCTCAGCTGAAATGAGAGACACAAGATCACACAGCTCATGTGTAGCAGAGTTAATATTTTGAACTCAAGGTTGTGATTTTGGAGTCCACATTCTGCTACTCTAGGGGAAAATCATAGAGAATTGAAACGAATTGCCTCAAAACCTGGGTCCCATTCCTGGAGGAATAAGCACGTCTAACTGTAGTACTGAGGCAACAGAGAGGGCAGAGTCTTGTCTCCATTCCTCATGCACTCTAGGCTTTAGCGTCTGTCTGTGGCCTTCACATTATTGTTCCTGTCTCTGCTTCTCCACTGCTACCTCTTCCATGGACTTAGGCTGAATGTATTTAAGTTTCTCTAAGTGCATGTGCGATGCACACACACTGCACAATCCTGCCAGAGCAGATCCTGCAGAACTAAAAAGACCCGAGTACAGTTCCTGATTCTGTCCACATGTTCTGGGCAAATCCTGGAAACTTTCTTTGTTCCTGTCTCCTCATTTATAAGATCCAGGTAATAATATCTACCTTATATCTCATGGAAGTTCTAGAAGCCACAAACTCCAAGCCCTTTATAGTACAGAAGAAGAAACAGTGGCTTCAAGCAGGGAAGAGTCACACAAAGTCACACATACCTGGCCCAACGTGAAACCAGTAATAAAGTCCAGCTTTCCCGACTTTCAGTTCAAATATGTGCAAGGTTTTGTAAATTGTAAACCCGGAGATCATTCCATAGAGGAAATAAGCCTGCAGAGAAATTCTGACTTTTCTAGGTGGTAACTGCTTAATATGCATCAGAAAATATCGAGCTCCATGACTAACTTTGGACTCTTAGAAGGAATAGGAGGTCTTGAGTGCGAACTTAATCTGTGCATGCATGTCCTCCCTGAAATTGTACTCTGTCCAAGAGCAGAGTACTCCTTGCAAAGTCAGTAGACGCCTTGGATCCCTTTCTAGTGTCACTTAGTGACTAGAAAGTGCTAAGTGACAAGGTGGGGAACAGGCAAATGGCCAAGTCAGCCTGTGAGTTGATGTGTCTAATGAAGGCTGGTCTTGCACCCAGCATCAGCCTCACATGCCTCCGTCCCCACAGTGTTATGAGTAGGACCGCTTTGGGAGCTGGGAGCTCTCATGTAGGGTAGTCCATTCTCTTATCTCTGAGGACTCTGAGGCTCAGAGAGGCTATCCACTTACTCAAAGTCACACAGCTAGGGAATGATGGAGCTGTGAGTCAAGTCCAGCCTTGACCCAGGAGCCTGCCCTTCCCACCAGGTCAAGCTGCCGCACTGACCAGAGAAGGCGATGGCGAAGATCCCACCCATGGCCGCATCGTGGTGGAACTTGAGTAGGACCTGGTTGGTTGAGCTGTGCACTGTTTTCTTGGCCAAGCTTCGGGTGAAGATTCCAAGCTTCGGAGATGTCTGCTGTGGCCCATCCCTGTGTGTAGGAAAGAAGGTTCTAGCATGCCACCAGTCGTCATGGCTGCGTCTCCCCCAAATTCCATCAATGGCCTTAAGGGAGACCTGCAGCAGGCAGCTATGCCTCCTCTAGCACCCAAGCACTTTTTCCCCAGTGCCCTGAACAGCTCCCTTTTTCAACTTCATCTTCTGCCAGGGTCACTGGAGTGGGTGAGACTCATTCAGACAAACTCCCAGCCCAGCCCTGCATGGGCACAATGCAGACACCGTGGAGCAGGGCTGCAGTTCTTATCACAGGTCCTTTCAGTCTGAGGCAGCCCAAGGACAAAACTGAGGAATTGGTATAGGATTCTCCTGTACTATCCATGCAACCCCATTTCCTTATTGCCCAAGCAAAGAGACACACTTCTGTTGCCTTTCTAGGTAAAGAACTTCTTCTCTGGAATCATATCTATTCCCTCGCATCTGTTCTTAGATACCCTTTATAAATTTATCTAGAAATGAACCCAGGAAAGTCTGGTTATACAGTTATACAACCACGGGAAATTTGGAAAGGCATCCCACTTTCCCCTGGTAATTCTCAGATTGGCACTAACCTCCAAACACAATTACTTTAAAATTACTTTATATCTTTGTCAAAGACAGTAGTTTGGAAAAAAAAATACCTGTCTAGGAAACTACTTATCAACTAATAATTTGTATTCTCATTTTAAAATTAACTCGAATTATATTTTATGCAACTATAAGACTCAGTGCTGAGCCGTCCAGTTCAAAGACCACTAGCCACCTGTGGCTGTTTATATTTAAATTCATTAAAATTAAGTAAAATGTAAAACTCAGCTCCTCAGTCACTCTAGTCCCATCTGTGTGCTCAGTGGCATGTGTCTAGTGGCTACCATGCTGGACAGTATGGACAGAGGCCATTTTCATCAGCGCAGAAAGTTCTGTTGGATGGCACTGGCTCGGCGGGGATTACCACAGGGACTTCACAAATTCCCACCCCAAGTCTCTTCTGTTAGTCTGGTTAGCTTATCTTGGGAACAGGTAGAATGCTGGGTACACGAGTTATGGAAATACTGAGGAAAGCCTGTGCATCTACACTCAGTCCTATCCACATGGACACTGGCCCCAGCTGGGGAGCCCATACCTCCCCGTCCTCACCCTTCAAGGAGTCACAGTGGCTCTCTGGAGCTGAGCCTTAACCCAGTGTGGAGCACCTTTAATGCTCCATTGTAATTGCCTGTTGATGTGGCACCTGGCCCTACCAGACGGTGATGAAGTCTCCAGAGGGCTCTGACTGCAGCAGGCTGAGGTTGAGGCGAACACCATGACCGATGGGCACGGTGATCAGCCATACACAGTCCTGGGAGCTGGAGTATGGACTAGGGTATCCAGGGGAGTACACGGTGCCATTGGAAAACGTGATGTTCCCGCCACAAGGGACTGTCATGGAAGAAAGAAATAGATAGATGAGAACTCAGATGACTTCCTAACATACCCCAGGTCCCAGCACCCTGCCAAGGAAGTTAGTTGGGGTGAGAGAGAGGAGATTGGGCTGAGAATAGCTGTGTCTGGCTCCACTCCCTAGACCAACACCTCCCACCCTGTCTAGCTCTCCATCATTATGATAGGTGCCTCTGTGGGCCTCTTCATCCTCTTTCTCATAGAAGAGCCTTGCCCAGAAGGAAGGGGACACAGAAGCTAACCTCTTTCTTCCTAGGAAAGGGAAGGAGCAGATGTTAGAATCAGGGCTGCAGTACTTTTGCTGGGAAGAGCTGAGAGATTATGAAAATTATTTTCTTTCTTTGGTTTGTTCTTTTTAGAATGGTACTTTTGGTCTTGAATTAGAGTTGATTTTTTTGTATGTGGTGAGGCCAAAGTTGGGTTCAAATTCTAACTAAGCCAATTATTGACTAGATAATCTTGGACAAGTAGCTTAATCTCTCTGAGTCTCTATTCTTCATATGTAAAATGGGCCTAAGAATATGTCCTCACAAGATTGCAGTGGCAATTAGGTCTAACGACGCATATAAAATGTTTGGTCCAGGGCAAGGATTGTAGCTCAGTGGTTAGAGTGCCTGCCTAGCATGTGGAAGGCTACAATAAATAAATGTTTGGTCCAATAAATGTTTGCCTAGAGAGAAGGCACACACTACATAGATATGAACTTCTTTCCTTATTTTCCTATACCTCAGAGCAGCACCCAATTTTAGACTCACTCTGACCTAGGCTTTAGGCAGGGGATGAAGAGGTGTGAAGCCTCCATGGTGTTCAGACTCAGTTCCAGGGAAGAGAATGAACAAGGATGTAGGGCAAAAAATGCTCCAAATACCCTGGTCCACAGCAATGAGTGTTTCTGGCTGATGTGGGGCATCAAGCAGCACATGGATGGGGCAGATCAGACTGAGGTAAAAGAATTCCAAGTGGCTGCAGACAGAGGACAGGACTCCTGCGAGCACAAATGCACCCTGAAAGTGTGCACCAAAGCACAGCAGCCCTCCACATAGAAAGAATAGGCACTCCATGCCAGGTGAGGCCTGGGAGACAGTGGGGAGCTGGACACTAAAGTTCTGTCTGCTGGGACACAGCCAAGGACACCTGGAGTACAGAGCAGGGCGAGTCATCATTGGGAGTGCCAGGGCATGTTGGGGGAGCATCATCTGAATCCATGAGAGCAGAGAATGGTTTCTGGTAGGAATCACACTTAGAGTCAGGCCTGAGGGATACTAGGGCTAAGCAGGAGAGACAGGAGAGAGAACTGTTACCCAAGGAAGAAACCATGTGTACCAAGAACCAGAGGCAAGAAAGCGTGGCACACTGGAAACATGGGGAGCATTTCACTTAGCTGGGGCACCCTATCTGTGAGAGGGGAGGACATTGAGAGACAAGCAGTGACCATGCAACACTGCTTTAGGGGGCTGGAAGGTGAGGGTGCTGTAATGTCTTTGGAATAGGGGAGTGTCAGGAACACATGATGGTCTCAAAGTCTCACTCCCTGTCTGGTGAAGAATGCAGTGAGTGTTCAAGGCGGCTCGCTGGGGAGTGAGATCAGATCAGTGAGGAGTCCCATGTTATTGATGACCTGGGTTAAGGTAGATGCCCTGGGTAGAAGAAGTAGATGCATGTGAAATATAGCTGGGATGTAGAAATTAGCCCTTGGTGCATATGGTAAAGAAGCAAAGGGGAGGATATATATATTAAGGGCTGAGTAACTAGGGGCCAGTTATGTCTGTCACCAGCTAGGGATTTCAGTTTGATGGTAGAAAGATGATAAATTCAATGCTGAACAAGTTAGACGCCTCTGACGGAGGTGAAGATATTCAGTAGGCAATTGAATATACAGATGTAGCTCTCAGTGAGGAGATAAAGATTGCAGGGTAAGATGGCATTTAGGGGTGTGGGAGTAGAAGAGAGAAAGAAAATGTCTAGAACAGTGATGGGGAAACTTTTAGAGATAACAAACAGCCAGCTGCAGCATGAGTGTCATAGGTTCGCCATCACTGGTCTAGAAAAAACTCCCCAAATAATACCATTTAAGGGGCCAAGAAGAGACGGCCATAGAAGCTGGTAGGAAGGTGGTGGAAAAGCAAGAGAATACGTTGCCAAAGAGACCAAGAGAAACAGTTTTTCAGGAGGTAGAGAGATTCTGGCTCAGAGAGTAGACTGAGAAAGAGCTGCTCTTTTCTCTCCCCTGTGACATCATAAAAAGACAGAGTAAGAAGTGAATCAAGGGAACAAAATCCATGACAAAGCTTGTCACACAGCATGTGACCCCACTGCAATTCCAGAGTGATCAATTATGCACAGGATAGTTCTAAAAAACTAATGGGAGTTTAATAGCTTTAGAAATTATGGCTTACACTCTAACTTCAGGACAACTCAGTGCTACAAGCAAGGTTTCTTTCTCTCTGAGGAGCTAACACTGACAATTCATGGTCTGAACCACCTGTGAACTCTCCTAGATTTCAGGGAATGCCTCATTTTACTAAGGAAGAAACTGAAGCTCAAATAGGCAAGGAATGGAGCCTAGGTTGTCAGATGCCACAGCTACATACTTTCTTTTGGGTTACTGCTCCACTTTCTGTTTCAAGATAAATTCAGCTTGTTATGGTTGATACATTGGGCCAACTTGAGAAACTTAGAAGTTTAACAAAGAGACTCAGCAGGGAGCCAGGATCCTTACTTTGTAAATATCCTCATCCTGTGCAAGAGGAGGGCGCAGAGATTTTGTGAGTGCTACATCTTCCCTGGAGGGGGGGGGTGGCCTGTGTACAATATAAGGGAGGAAAAGAGGCTTCCTCTTTCTCCCCCCCACTTTTGTTTGGGCTGCTTTTGCTGGTTGCTGCCTTGAAGTGTTGCCCTGGTGCCATGCCACCCTGCCTTGGAGCCAGCTGATTATGAACTGAAACCTCCACAAACAGTAAGCTAATTAAGCCTTACTTTCCTTCATTTTGGATGTTGGGTATTTTGTCCCATCAACAAGAGAAAAGTAACCAAGACACAACCTCTCTTCTAGGAAAATGCTTGACTGGCAGAGTAAAAAGAGAAATAAAATGAAAGAGCAGTGTGCAGAAAGGGATCGAGGCAGCAAAGTCATCTTCATGCTGGTTCTAGTTTAAGACTAAGCCCCTGGAAAATGCCACTTTCATCTCCCTTATATGGTCAGTCCAGCTCTCTCTATATACATGTAGGAAGGACAGAATAATGGGGGAGGGAAGAGAAGAAGGGAACAAGAGGGCTCTTAGAAAGAGGGCTCATTCTCTTTTCCCTTTGGAAAGATGCCATGACTAACTCTACGTTTTACCCCTCAGCATACCACTGGATTCTGCATCCTTATGTGGCTTCCACCAGGTTAGCTCTCCCCAAGGGTTTGGCCTGTCTTTTCCTTGGCTATGGCTACATCACATCTCCATCAGATTCTCCCTAGTGCTGGCTCAGGGCTCTGTTACCTGGGGCACTCTCCCCATCTAGGATGGGTGATGCCCACATGAAAGGTTGATGGACCAGGTTCAACTGGACCTCCCTGTACTGGTCATCCGTGGAGAAGAGAGGAATGTGGAATGTGGGGCTGTTCGGTTCTGTGACCACCCCAGGAAGGATCACCAGGGATGACAGAGGGACATACCTTCACACCTGGGTAAGGGGTGGTCCCAGTTCCGGTTGGTGCCATGTTGACATGTAAGGACAGGGTGGCCAATCAGTTGATATCCTGGGAGGCACTCAAAGGTCACCGATTGTCCAACATTGTAGCCAGCTCCCCTTACAATGCCATTTGCAAAGGGCTCTGGGTCTGGACACTCTTGAAGTTCATAGGCTAGAAAAAGATTGGGAGAAAAGGTCGCTTTATTTTCTCTGAGTATTTTCTTCTCAATCAGAATATATTCATGAAGCATCAGGCCTTTGGGCCTGAAGGCTTTGGATTCAGCTAGGCCTTTGTTACTTATTAGGTGTTGGCTTTGGGAAAGTTCTATAACTTCTTTATGACTTCCATTTCTGATTTGCTAAATGTTTACCATGAGGACTAAGTAGGCTAGCATATGTACAGCCCTTTGCACAGCACTGGTACATGGGCAGAACTCAGTAAATGTTACTTATTATTAGTATTTCCATGGGAAAGGAGGCTCTGGGAAGACTTTACTAGGTTGAAGAGCCATCAGTACCTGTTTGGGTCCAGGCATTGGCCTGGGCACTTTCATGCTGCTTTTCTCATTTAGGCGATCAAGATCACGAACTCAGGAAGCAGTGAGCAGAGGATTCAAGTAGGGTTTTCTAAGAATTAGAATCAGTAAGGAAGGAAGAAATCTGGTAGGCATAAGCCAAACCTGTGGCAAGGACAAAAAGCTTCCAGAGACTAGCGGGGCCCCGAGTGAATGTGTGACTGTTATACAAGCAAGTCCCTCCACAGACCAGGAAAGCTGCCCCCTGAGAACGTGTGGGCCTGACTCAGAAGAAGATGTCTTCACTGCAATTGCTGAGGGATTTGCTGAGCATGGGCCACAGAGCAAAACTTTCAACTAATTGGGTCCACAGGACAAAGAACATTCTCCATGGCAATAATTGGGGCCCTTCTACAAAAGAAATCAGAAGTGGAAGGGATGGAATGTTCCCACAGGGGAAACTCCCCAGATAAATGCTCCACGGAAGTGGATGCACTCATCACACATAATAATATAAATAGCAATGGCCTCAAAGCTGTTTCCCACGTACCCATTGTTCCATGTTTCCATTTGATATTGGAGGGCAACTTCTTAGTGGGAAGACCTGGGCAGTTTTCACTGTAAATCACTGAGGTAACTGGTGTGTTAAAAAACTGAGCAGCCGCAGTGGCTGTGGGTGGCTACAGAGGCAGGGCCCTGTCAGCAGAGGGGGTTGGGGCCACGTGGCCACAAAGTCTTGGAGTAGGTGGGGAACTTGTTGCCTAGTGAGGCTACTGAAAGCCTGGGTGGGAGCTATGTGGGCCCCAAAAGAGTGACAAGTCTGAGGACAGTAGCCATAAGTTAGAAGCTGGAGCAGCCTTAAAGACAGTGCCACAATTGTCAAACTGAAAGGAGTTTTTCAAAAGGAGACACTTCAGCAAGAATGCCTAGATTCCTTTCATCCTGGGACTACTCTCCGAGTTGGTTCCCCTAGAAGGAGCTTCAGAGGGACAGGGTGACTCAGAAGGCAGAACTGAAGCCTATAAGTAGCATTGACCCTCCCAAAGCAGGACTTCTCAGGGAGAGGAGCTGGGTTGTCCTCACTGGAGACACTGCCTTGGGAACACACGTGATTTCAAGTGAGGCACACTCAGTAAAGTACTAATAGTGATGATACCTAACATTCGGGACAGTTGTGTGTCTCAGTTATTTTGCTAAGTTCTCTCTCTCTTGAGAAGTTTTAATGGAGGAAGTTAAGTTCATCAGACAGGAAGGCCTTAGCAGAATTAGCTTATGTTGTTAACACAAATTTTATGGGAATATTTTTGTGAGGAAGGGAAAAAGAAGCCCCAGCCTAAGAATTCTGAACCACTCAATTAAGGAATTTTGAGGAAGAGGAACGATTTGGACTTCTTCTAAGGAGAGCAAAGGAACCACAGAAAGCTGGGCTTGCTGTGGGAGTAGTTAAGGTTCTTGGGGATACAGTGTGTGTGTGAGGGGGCTCAGTGGAGTCTGAGGTTACCACTGAAGGACAATCTTTGCAAAGAAAGTGGGTTTATCACACCAGGAGTGAATGAGAGGAGGAAATATCCTCAATGGGAACTGATGACTCCCCCAGGAAGCTGGGTCTTCCTATGAAGGGAAAGACTGGGGATAGCACTGAGTTTGTTTAAAGGGCACAAGTTCACAGGGCTGAGGAAGGTGTAAATACAAAATGGGGCCCATAGTTTAGGGAGAATTATTTGGGCCTGTCATAAATTGGAAGCCTTAGTGGAAGGACACGCCACTAGAGACAACCCAGTCCAGAGCTTGGACCATCACAACAAGAAGCCTTGATGGAAGCTGAGCTCCAGTCTGACAGGTGTGGGGGACTTATGCCATGGATGGCTTCACAGGCACCATTAGGACCATGGCACAAGGGGAATAGATGGCCTATCACTCGGAGGGGAACATCTAGGCAAGTCCTGAAGGTGAAATGTGAGTGGATAAGTTGACCTTTCCCAGAGCAGAGGCCTCCAGTGGACATTGTTGAGCCTCTCATGCAGTCAGGCCAATCTCAGAAGGCATAGTCAGAAGCCCCTGCCACACGGAACATCCTCTGAGGAAGACTGGGAACCTGAGTATGTGAAGCCTCATTGGGAGCAGCAGACATATCACAGAGGGAAATGCTGACCACAGTGTTGACGTGTCATCCGCAAGCCCCAAAGGGCCAGCTGGGCCCTGTACCAGGCAGGTTCAGCAGGAAGCCTTCCCAAAGGAAGGCAGAGGCTGGCAGAGGCGGGGTCATCTGAGCAGGGGCAGGGCTCTGTGGGAGTAGTTAAGGGTCTTGGGGATACAGTGTGTGTGTGAGGCGGCTCAGTGGAGTCTGAGGTTACCACCGAAGGACAATCTTTGCAAAGAAAGTGGGTTTATCACACCAGGAGTGAATGAGAGTGGCCGTCCCATCTCAGGGACTTAGTGGGTGGATGGCGCCTGTCTGGTGGAAAAGGCATGGTGCAGGCCCAGAGCAGGTGTTCCTGCTACAGTGGTGGTATTGTTGATACATACTTAAATCTGTGAGGAGAAGCTTCAGCGAGAGAGTACTTGCGTGAAACTGTGTCTCCTGCATATTTATAGGTTGAATATATTCATGTATTCATATGTCTTAACCCCTAGAACCTGAGTGAGCAATGGGACCTTTCCTATCCTACCTAAAATAAAATGAGGTCGCTAGTATGGGTCCTAATCTAATGTGAGTAGTCTCTTTATAAACAAGGGAAACTGATACTATTTTCTATAATGACTCTCTAACTTACATTTCTACCAACAGTATAGAAGGTCTCCTTTGCTCCATGTCCTCAACACATAAGAGAAGGCCAAACGTTTAAGGTAATGGATAGGCTACCTACCTGGATATGATCACACACAATGTATCAGAATATCATATTGTACCCCATAAATATGTCTAATTATTACATCAATCAAAACGGGGAGTGGGGTGGAGACAGACAGACACAGAGACAACACCAGTGAAGATGAAGCCAGCAGCAGCACTGTCCAATGAGGCCCAGCTTCTCTGAAGGCGCCGAGGTGGTGACAAGGCCAGCTATGCTCTCTGAAGTTCCCCCAGACAGACAGGCCCTTTCCAGGGAGGGATCTCCTGTATGACAGGCCCAACTGTGCCTACCTCGTGGGACACCCTGTAAGGCTTTCCCTGAAGGAGAAGCCCAGTCCTCACACTATGTTGCTCTCTTACAAGGGACAAGCTCCAGACCACATTTTTAAAAAAGCCAAGTCTCAGAAAATAATGCATGGTACTCTTATATAGAAAACTTTGTAAAACATTACCTATTCTTCCCAGGTACATATAATGTATGTACAATGAAGCAGAAAAACGTCTGGAAAGATCATATCAAAACAACACTGGTTGCTTTTAGGGAATAATCCTGTGTTTAGAAGTCAGAGTCAGAGACAGTTTTGGCCTCCCCTGTAATGTCATGTTTTTCTTTTTCTTTTCACAAGGTGATTGTGTTGATGAATTGTTTATGCATTTAAAAAATAACTTTGAAGAAGAAAATTTTAAAAAAGAGTACAGTATGATCCAGTTTTGCAAAAAATATAATAGTACAGCTACAACTATATATATATGGAAATATATATTGAATTGTTAAAAGTTTATACCTCTTCATAGGCTAATGATGGGTGAGATTATAAGATGTGTGCTACAGCCTGAATGTTTGTGCTCCCCAAAATTTACACCCTGAAACCTAATCCCCAATATGAGAGTGCTCGGAGGTGGGGCCTTTGGAGCTCTTCTCTGAGGAATGGCATTGGTATCCTTATAAAAAAAGCCTCAGAGAACACCTTTCCCCGCTTCACCAAACGAAGACGCAGTGAGAAAGTGCCATCCCTGAAGCAGGAGGCAGGCCCTCAGCAGACATGGGTTTTACCAGAACCTTTTTCTTAGACTTTTAGCCTCCAGAACTGCAAGGAGAAGATTTCAATGTTTATAAGTCACCCAGTTTATGATATTTTCTTATAACATCCTGAGCAGACTAACACAAAATGTAAAAGAAAGATCTATAATATTTTGTCTTTTTAAAAATAAGTATGTACTAATACTAGAAACTATCTGAAAATGTGGGAGAAAGTCAGAGGAAGAATTTGGGAAAGGAATTAGAACAAATGGCTCATTCAGTTATGCTTAGGTAGGCATCCAAGGGAGAGACTAGGTTTACACAGGGCTGCTGTAGTTTACAGCGGCACAGGTAGGGCATGACCTCCACAGCGGCAGAGGAGGAACCTGAGTCAGAGTGGATGGGGCCTTTCCAGGGAAAACGCACCAGGAGGAGTGCGGATTTGTCAAAGTGATTCCCCTTAGGAAGTGCAGCCTCTATGAACATGGCTGAGCCTCATACAGGTAAACCCAGCGTATTGTGCAAGGCTTGTGGGGCACTCAGGATGGTCTCCTGAATCCTCCCTTCTGTACTAGGTGGAGCTGTGATGACAGCCATCCGGTCTGACCCACAGCAGCAATTCAGCATCTCAAGTCCAACGGTGGGTGGCTGGCTGGCTGGACGGCCCGGGAGCTCTAAGAAGCAGCTGATGGGCCGCCCGTCTAGGGAAAGCTGCTAGCTGTCAGGTCTAGACATTTGTGTGGCCTCAGAAGCTGTCGTAGGAAAGTCTGCAGATATACTGAAGCTGTCAAACTGGGTTAAGTAGCCTGAGGGCCAGAGAGATGTCACCAAGAACCTGTGTCCTCTCCCTCGCCCCTGCATGGCTCCCTAACCCCCATGGAAAGCTGGGACGATGGATAGTTATGGGTAAGAAATGGTTACCCTGATATTCCAGCTTGAATCCTGGCCGGTTCTGGGAGTGGTCGCTGTGGAAATACACGGTGGTCTCGTGGGACGTGGAAAGCAGGGAGCTTGGCAACTCACTTCCGCTAAATCTGCCCATCATGCGGCTGGTCTCATAGGGGCCATTCCGAATTTCTATGAAGTCATGATTGGGCTCGGTGGAGAAGTTCAGAAACTGGATGTGAGCTCCTGGAAAAAAGACAGAGGCAGACAGTGCCCAAAGCCACGCAGTCCTGCTGCAAGCATATTGCCCCATGAGAGTAGCTCCTACCAAAGCCCAGAGTTCCATTCACTTCCTGCCCACCCAGCCAGGCCTCCTAAGACATGCTTTGAAAGTTGCCAGACCAGTCCCTTCTGCCTTCCAGCAGGTCCAAAAGTCTATGATTCATTCAAAAGTAAAGGTAACAATTATCTCAAACTCTATCCCGAGTTTATTTTATTTGATTAAAAGCAAAACTGAGGGTTAACATTTGGTTTAATTTGAGTTATGTGTCTACAATATTAACATAATTATAATTTCACTAGAACAAATTTTTTTTTCTTAAAAATAACCCCCACACTTATTCAAAAGACCTGACCTTTAATACTGACGGTTTCTAGAACCGCTAAGATAATTCAGAAATGTAAGAGTTAGAAGTATATGTTATTCATCTGTTCCATGGAGAAGCAAAATAAATTTACACTTTGGGATCTTAGCGGGTTAAGATATGCTAGCAACATGACAGGTTAAATGGATCTAATTAAGCCCTTAAGGTACATATTTATACAGATCACTGTGGTGCCTTGGTTCACGAACTTGATTCTTTCCATGATTTTGGTAGCAAAACAAAATTCAACGGTTAGGTTCAATGTTGGCCTTATGGGGAAATGTGACATGGTTCTTGACCTGCAGCAGTTTGCTTTGTGACCACAATCACAGAGAGAACTGAATATGTGAACTGAAGCACCACTGTATATATGGAGGTAGGAACACTAATATTTGTTTACTGATAAGATTTTTTTTCAAAATAGTATTACGATGGAAAATCTATTTAGTGAGCATAGGACAATTCCCAAAATATATTGTTGATTGTGAAATCAGATTGCAAAATTGTATGTAGAATACAACTCTAACTGTTCGATTAAAAAACTCGGAAGAATATTCATTCAGTACTCATATGAACTGACCATTTGCCACCCATTAGCACCATGCTAGGCATCACACAGGATGAGTAAGATCAGAAGGTCCCTGTCTTCATGAGTGTCACAGTCCAAGGGTGGCAGACTAAGCCATTACTGATTATCTCTGCACAATGGGATTACAGATGGAGCTTAATTTCTTAAAAAATATGCTCATCTGTGCTTTCTAATTTGCTTAGAATGTATACTTTTGTGCAATTGCCTTTTTATCTGTGCACCTGGCTACATAGCAAATAAAGACCTGGCATACAATTTAGAAGACCCTTTGTCTCCTGTCTCTCCTCTTCCCTCCTTCCCTCCACAGAAGCAGTTGCCATCATGAATTGGGAAGATACCCTTCCAGTTTGACTTCAGATTCTTAAACGTATGCCTGGGTCTATGTGTTTTAAATATTTAAATAAATGATATTATGTCATACTTACAGTTGTTAAACTTCTTTTTACTCAATATTGTGGTTTTCAAGGTCAATCCAGGTTAATGCATACAAACAGTTCATTCATTTTATGCACGAAGCAATTCAGTCTTGTGAATTCCTCAACCACACAATTCACTCTCTTTCTAAGGAACATTTAGATTGTTTCCAAATCACTTGTGAACCCGTGCTTTCCTTTCTGCAGCCCATGTGCCCGCCCACACTGAGGGTGGTGGCCTGCTTGCCCAGGACTCTTGCGGAAAGAACTAGCCTGTGCTCGCCATCTGGTGGCAGCAGAGCATACACGCTGAGGCTCTTTACAATGCTGAAAGCCAGTGTAGTCAGACAAGGTACTGGAATCCAACATTCACTCGAAAGTGAGGAATCCTGGCCTGTGTGACTGGACCTGCAGCTGTCTGAGTCCTCAGAGCTTGAACAAGAACTGAGACTTAGAGAGTCCTGGTGGCTGAATATAAGGACTCACAGAGAACAGCAGCTTATTTAAATTTTCGTTGTCTGCATGCTGTCCTCTTCCCACCTGCGCCAGGCCTGAACACAAACCGACAGGGGCTTCCAGACCCTCATTTCTCAATGTTTCAAATCTGGAGTCTCCAACGCCTGCCAGCTGTTTCCGCTTTGCACCCAGTGTCTTTTAGAAGATGGTACTAAATAGAAGACTCCATCCTTCGAAGGGGCACAAGCCTCTCTCCTCCCCCTCCAGCTAGGTTTAGAGAAGCCAGTTAGACTGCTTCCTCTAATCAGAAGTCCCACTCTGGGCTGAATGTTAAATGATAAAATAAGCAATCTTCATTTCTGAGGATAACCTCCTTAGGACATTTCTCTCTTGGAAGCAGAGCAATGACTTGGGCAAGATTAGTCTCATCAGGTCCACAGCAGCATCTTCAAACTTTATCCCTTCAATAGATATTTGGGGTAAAATTATATTCCTAGCAATTAAAATCTGTGTCCAGATTAATGTGCTCTACAACAAACAACTCCATGCCTGCATATTCCACGTCCTTCTGCCTGGAAAAAAATTTACTTCCCAATCTCTAGGCCAGCTAGAATGTGCCTATGAAGAATGCAAACTCAATTTCATATTGACTCTGGCTCAATTTAATTATAATGATAAATCTGATATGGAAGTTAAAAGCACAACTTGAGATCTGGTCTTGGTAAAATAGATCGTGTTTTTCTTTTATAACCATCCTTGGGTAATTTCTCATTCCATATCCTTAAATTTTAACTCACTATTCAAATGGTAATAATGGCAACCCTTAAGATTTGTCCTCCCTATACTCTCATCTCTTCCAGCCTTAACTGATCCTGGGGAACTGTATAAGAGGCAACGGACAAGGAATAGAGAAGTAGAACGTTGGACTGACTTGGCCATTGAGACTGGACTCAGAGTTGTTTTAGCGCAGAGGCCTGGCCTTGAATCCCAGCCTTCCAAGGACTTCCAGAGACTTACCAAAACCCACAGGCAGCGCTATCTTCCAGGAGCAGTCCATGTTACTGGGGTAGTTCCCTGGGAAACCAGGGCTCAGGATCACCCCTTCCATCTCCTCCACTGCTCCCCCACACTGCGCTGTGATGAGACAAGATAGGGGTTAGGACAACATCTAAAACAAAGTACAGAGCCATGCCAATGTTTGGAATCTCCCTGACAACAGCCATCTTAAACTTCCTCAGTCATAAACTCTTTTGGGAAATCCAAAGGAATTTACCTAAAAACTGCACACAGGGGCAAAACTAAGTACATGTACCCAGGAAGGAAAGCACATCCTAAGACAGCTATGAGTCCACAAATCCAAGTTATGGACTCTTGACCTTGCATAAACCCTTCACAGGTCAGGGCCCTTTTCAAGGATGTGCAGGAAAAGTAACAGTGGTCTGCTCCAAGAGAAGTCTGACCATATCTTACGCCTTCCTCTCCCTCTCCTTGCTGCCCAATCCACTCTTCTAAGAGTGCAGAAAAAGGACAAAGGAAGAAGAGGGGACCAGCTTGCACTGTGTTCCCACTCTGCCAGGTACCATTCCAGACTCTTTTCAGATATATCACCCGTGGGACAGAGTGGTTGGAAGGTGAGTTCACTATTAAAAAAGTGCCTGTGATTAGCATCTCATGGGAGCCAACCACTAGGCTGTGTGAGGGTCAGTGATCCCGAGAGGGCCTAGGGACATCTGGTTTCATGGTCCTTTGACAACATGGGCAGGACTGGGGCTCCACTGCAGCTTGGTCAGTTGACTGGGTGTCTCTCACACCTTATGCAGAAAGTTTATGGGAGCAGAAAGGGGTTGATCAGTCAGGGCCTCCAGGCAAGGTCATGGAGGAGAAGAACAGCCAGGACTCAGGGAAGTGCTTTCCAGAAAGGGGATAACGCAGATATAACCATGAATAGATTGATGTAACCACCTGGGTTGAAATCCCCACTTCACTTCCCACAGGACTGTGGGCAAATCTGAAACCCTTCCGAACCCGTTTTTCCCAGATACAAAAATGGAGCTAACAACAGCACCTACCCTTCAGTGTCGTTATGAAGGCACTGGAAAAGACTGAAGCTCATGTGGTACAGAGCTGGTATACACAGTAAATCTATTGCCAATGGCAGCTGCTAGTTATATATTAATACGGTTTTCTTGCCAGGTCTTTGTGGTATATACTGAGGGGCAGTGCCTTAGTCTTCCAGTCATAATTTGACCTCAGCACACCAGGAAAATCCCAGAAATAATTCCCTCAACTCATCTCCCTTTCCATCCCAAGGTCCATCTTGTATGTGGGGATACTTTATAGTTGTAGAACCTTAGCTTTCCATTCTGACTGTACCACCTTCTCTCAATCCACAAAGACTTAGATAATCAGCTGAGGATAATGATCCCTCCCCTGAAGAGCTGTCACAGGGAAACACAGACTGTCAATCCTGGCACACAGCAGACACTCAATAAAAGTTCATTTCCTCTTTGCCTGACCTGACCAGAAGTCTCCAAGGGTAACGACCCCTTTGCTTTTACCCACTGATTTTCTCATCACTGTTCAACACGGGGTGAGCAATGAAACGAAGCCACTTTCTTGTTTCATGTGTGACCCTTGGCATTGATTAGCAGATGTATCTGTCCTCTAACAAATCATAGGAAAAGCCCAAATTGCCTGCAAATTTTACCATTTGATTGGACACCTATTCCTGTTGTCTGGAATCACAATGACCATCATAACATTTTCAAGTGCAGAAACCTCTTGCGATTTTTCACTTGGTATGCAGAAGGTGATATAAATCATGACAGCTTGATATAAGAGTTAGAAATTACAAAAACATCAGTCTAAAACTACTGATGGGCAACAGACCCAGGACATCAAAGTTTCTTCTAGCTTGCACTTAAACCCTGCAATATTCCACTGAACTCAAATCCCCAGAGAATGGATTTGCATGGGTTGAACACTACAGGCTCTCTTACCAATACAAAGCGGAGGAGGGTAGTTCCATCGCCGCACGGTTCCAGGCATGCAGGAGATGTGGGCGTGACCCTAGAAGAATCAGGAACAGGGTTGGCATATCTGCCCCTATGGGCACAATCCTCAGTACAACCCAGGACCAGGTCTTGTGCAGTGCCCTGAGTTAAGGAATGTGATATGCAAAGATACATAGTTCCACTGTGGGACCGAGGTAAAACAGGGGGGCGGGGAGATTTGAGGGAAGGACCAGTATTAACAGCCATTACTAAAGAATACTCATTACTAAAGGTTTCCTTGTGAGATTCCTTTAATTACTAAATTCCCTCATGGCCTTCAAAGGAAAATTTAATTTTCCTAAAACCCAATCAAACCTAACTTTACAGGGACACTTTCGAGGCAGGCTTTTGCCAAACTGTGAAAGTCAGCACAGTTTGTCTTCTGTGTGAACAGTTCCAGAGGAGACGATGGTCCCCATGGGAATGGGAGGCTACTCCTCATTCCTTGGCGACTGTGGCTATGCTGGTACAAAGCTGGCCCAAGTCACATCTCAGGCGACACCTGTTCTTGTCCTGAGGGGTTGAGAGGAGGTACCTGGAGGGCATATCCTGGCTCACACTGGAAAGAGACCACATCGTTCACCAAGTAGCGCTCGCCAGTCTTTACGCCATTACTGGGCACGGCAGGTTCTGGACAGCTGCTCAGGCCCACGGCTAGACAGGACACAGACAGAGGGAGAGGTGACTGGACAAGCCCAGGAGGCCAAGGTGACAGCAGATTGAGCTGTTGCTGGCTGTAAGAAAGGCAAGAGGCCTTGAGGCCAGTGCTTCCCAATTCTTTTTATCTTGCAGCACACAAGAGGGATGAGAATATCTGCATAGCCCGGGGTGTCAACAGACCAAAGCTGCCTGGCGCAGGAGGGCATCAGTCCAGGGACTCTGGGTACCCTGCCCACCCACTGAGCTCAGAGCAGGGGGCTGAGCCCTGGCTGTGGACCATCAGACCTCTCTGTGGGAGCTGCTCCCGCATTACCCCTGCCCCTGCTCCTGCCTTCCCTCCCTCCTCCTGTCCTAGGAGGACTGTTCTTGTAGGTTGATATGCTGGGAGAGAGGGCTCAGAGAAGGAAGGAAGGACAGAGAGCAGTTAGGAGACAGGGACCTCTGTGATGCCCAGAGCTTAGTAAGCTCCCATTCCCTGGAGCAGACTGTTCTGAGAGAAGTTTGCAGGTGGGTACGGTTTTCCATTGCCTTGCTTATCCTGTTGCTTTCAAGGTCTGATCTGCTCTTTCTGAGAGTGGGACTGGTGACTCCTCACCCTTCACCTCCCATGGTCTATACCACTGCAAGACCCTGTGACAACCTCCCTCTCATCCTCATAGGCAACTGATGTTGCTTAAATCTCTCCACGAAGTCAGGTGTGGTGGTGCATTCATGTGATTCCAGCATTCTGGGAGGCTAGGTCAGAGGATTCCAAGTTTGATCTCAGCCTGCATAACTTAATAACTTAGGAAGACTTTATCTCAAAAAGAAAAAACGTGTGTGTGTGTGTGTGTGTGTGTGTGTGTGTTTGTGTGTGTGTGTGTGTGTGTGTGTGTGTGTGTGTGTGTGTGTGTTTGGTAGCTCTCCAGTACCACCAAAACCAAAAACCAAAGTAAAGCTCTCCCTGACTCTTAAGTCCTCTCTGCCCAGCAAAGTCCCCACAGCCTTTAGTGAGGGATCCAGCCTTCTTGTCTCACTTCTGGGACCTTCATGATGATGTTGGCCAGGACACTTTCCAAGAAACCCTTTACAGACTCTCAAATCCTCCTCTTTCACTCCTTTTTACTTTTCAAATTAAACCCATATTCTTTTGGTCCTTATTATATCACCAGCCAGCGTTGTCCACAGTACTTTGGTAGGGCATCCATCCTAATCTCTGCACCCCACAGCCTCCTCCTCCTTGCTGCCAGTCCATACCACCATCATAGGAGCAGCACTCACCCAGACGCTGAGCACAGCCCTGAGCAAGGCCAAGTCAGAGAGTCGCAGGCCTCACAGCATCCCCTTGAAGTAGAACTTAACTTTCATTTCCTAGATAGGACTCCGGCCAGGGGCCCTTAGTAAGCCAGAGCGCTGAGATTCAGACCCAGTCCAGTCTGACCCTAGGTCTTTCTCCTGTTCCCAGGTTTCCTCTCTTCCCCTCTTGAAGTCATCCTCATCCTGCTCTGAGTCCCCTCTTGGTTGACAAAGAGGACAGCAGTGCGGCATCTCCTGAGTGGGGGCACAGGAGCCCACCTGCAGGTGTGGGCACACAGAATACACAGAATAAGTCCCCGCGGACCGGTAGACTGCAGGTGGCAGGCTAAAAGACTTATGAGAGGCTGAGGGGTGGCTGCACACTGAGTCCTCCACCTACTCCATTGTGGGCTTCTACACCAAGGGCACAGGAGAGGAGGGCAAGGGGCTGGCAGACTATGTGGCTGGGTTTGCTCCAGGCATCTGTGAGGCCTGAGGGTTCCTTGACAGTCACAGGCTCCCTGGGAAGCCCCCCGCTATGTAGTGCCCACAGAGAGTCAGGTGCCATGGAAAAGGAACGGGGAAGGATGGGTCACCCCAGGCCACGAGCCACCCGCCCATCTCAGTGCAGCAGCTGGCAAGCCTTCATGCCGCATTCTGAGATGAGACTAGTAACTACATTTTTTATCCTTCAGAGAGAAATTTATGTGCCATGAAATGCATAAAATGCACATGCACGTGTTGTGATCTTCAAGTGTAATTGCCATTATTGCCAATGTTTGTGGGCTGCATTTTAACATGTGGTTGCACCTGTAAAACCCAAACCCCCATCAAAACCCCAGAGCCTTGCTGTCCATCAGGAAGTTCCTTCCCATTCTCCCAGACAGTCTCTGCTCTGTGTGTGCTTTCAGGAAGTAAATATAATGCTTGGAATGAGGCTGTTTGGGTCTATGTCTAAAATTCTCACTAGCTAAAAAGACCCCAAGGACAAGGATTAAAATAACCATCAGACTGAATCTGAAGTACTTCATCTTTGCTGGCTTCTGGTGTTTTTCTCAGTAAGGCACCTCGTTATTTAGTGGGGTGATCACAGCTTAGTTCCTTGAGACCTGTTACTTTGAACAGAAGGAAAAGGAGATGCAGAGAGACAAATAGAGAGAGCAAGAAAAAAAGGGTGAAATGCAGCAGGGAGGAAGATGAAGGAGAGGGACAGAGAATAGTCCATTCTAATTATCCTTACACTGCATGGCTGGGTTTTTCTTAAGCTATGCTCACAACAAAGGAGAAGTTACTTTTTAAAAAAGTCATATGTAATTTGTGACTTTGGAAAGTGTATTGTTTCATTTCCATTTCAATTAAATAAAAATTAAATACCAGTCATAGCAGTAGATGTGACTTTATAGCACCCTTCAAAACCATTCACCTCTACAATAGCAGCTAATTCTCTATCTTCTGCACCCCCTTTGTAGATTATCAAGAAAACATTACAGGATTTTGGCTCCTAAGAATTTCAGTCTTCAAATATCCCTGGGGACTGTTTTTCCCTAGCTCTTCACATCATAGATGACAGTGAATGAGAAATGCCGGCCTCAAAAACTGCCAGCTCCCTTGGATACAGAAAACAGAGAAAGATGAGTTTTCCCTGGGAATGTGGCAGTTGAGTGACAAGGAGATTTAGGAAGGAAGCATATCTTTGGAGAAAGAAAGAACAAGCAACGATTCCAGGAAATATTTAGGTCTCAAATAAAAATAAAATTGGAGAGAGCAGAGAAGAGTAGGCAAAAGAGAACATGTGAATAATTCAAGAAACCCAGGATATTTCATTCAAGTGGGGCAGTGCAGACTTTGCTGTATGTGTGGCAGAAGGTCTCAGTCATCTCTGTCCTGTCTTCAACCCCCTAATCTTTTTTTTTTTTTTTTTTTTTTTTTGCGGTACCGGGGATTGAACTCACAACCTCGTGCCTGCCAGGACAGGCGCTTAAGGCACTGAGCCAAACTCCCGGCCCCAACCCCCTAATCTTTGCTGTTAAGTTGCCCCAGGTCTTGTTCACCAGTGCACACTAATTTTTCCTGGTGATGAATGTCCTGTGATCCAGCCAGATCCCACTCACGCAGCTACCCGGATAAAGTTCATTCTTCTAGGCGACCCAGTTGAGTATCTGCATGACATCTACTGCTGACCCCATCAGGACTCTAGCACCACTGGAGCCTTGTCTTGGACGGGCCCGTGTCACAGTCAGTCAAGGCAACCATGCCTTCCTGCACCTCTTGCTTCTCAGAAAAAGCTAACTCAGGCATACACTTCTGCCAGGCCTCACCTGACTGGGTTTAGATCCCTCATTTGGATTTCCTTCAATTACCAGGTTGCACTAAACCAACCGTTTCCCTGTCCACCTCTCCCTCTAGGCCTTGTGTCTTATTCATCTTTGCTTTATGGGTATCAAATCCAGGTCTTGGCACATTGCAGGTGGTCAGTGTTTCTTTGGGACATTCACCTCTCTGCAGCATAGAAGTAACCATATTCTCATTTGAACCATTGCTCTGCCATCTGGAGATAACCATGAGGGCAACATCCTGTAATGTTGAGATGCCCTTCTCTATGTATCTGCCTCTCTCTAGAGGACTGGGAGGGAATGGATTTGTCTTGATCATACTCAGTTGTAGTAAAACCCAGCAAAGCACCTGGCAGGTTGTAAAGGCTCCATGGTTATTTGCTGAATGAATAGGAAAAAAAATGGTACTGCCTGCCTAGTCTTTTTCACCAGACATGGGAGGGAGTGTGGCACGAAGTCCTAGCATGAACATAGTCCAGAAACCTCTTCTTTATTCCTTAGAACGTACAATCATTGTTCTTCTTGTCAGAGATTTTAGTCTTGACCACATAGGGATACTGGGAGTCAGGATGCCCAGGTTTTGAGTCTGGAGGGAGAAGTCTTATAGAGGAGCTAAGAAGCTTCCAATGACATAAGAAGCTTAGATGACAGTTACATCACAGAACAAGGGATCAGAGAGGCCAGTTTGTAGGACTGGAGAAGACCACCTCTATTTTCTTATATTCCGAAGTCTATACCTGGACTGAGGCCAGTGACCTAGCCCCTTGCTCACTCCACACATGGCTCTGAAGGGAACACACTGATTTTTGATTATATAGGTTTTGGTCCTTTGAGTTCCTTTGGTGGAACTCAGCTTTCCCATGCTTTATGGCTGTGTGTGCTTGAGAAGGTTTCGAGCTTTCTCCAAGTCTAAGAATCCTCATCTAGGTCTGTGAGAAGGCTTAAGTGGGAAGGAGAAGGTAAAGCCCCAATGTAGCCCCAGCTCCTAGTGGGGACCCAGTAACTGGTCATTACCACCCCAAAACCCTGCATTCTCACTTTTGTACTCCAGGTGGAAGCCGGCAGCAGACACGCTGATATCCGAGTAGAAGTGAAGGTAGAGCTGGTTGGAGGTGCTATTCAGAAGGGCAGGCACAGTTGTCCCTGAGCAAGGAAACCAGGGTCATTTGAGTGTAGCCTCCCAGCACTCAGCTCCTCCCTGTTCTTGGTTCTGCTACATAATGACATTCTGCTCCCAAGATTCCCAAATGCTTCCCATTATCAAACCCACTAAATGACAAACTACAACTTTGAGAGTGCCAGGTTTCCAGTGACTGAAGGAGGGGAAATTCCAAACCACTGCCCAATTTCCGCAGGAGAAGGGGAGCTCCTCAGGGGCCTGGGCGTTTGGTTCCCTTCAAAATGATTCTGACATCTATAATTATCTGGGCAAATCAGCAGCATAGACATTTTACCTGGAGGCATCTTTTTTATATCTTGGCAGCATGGAGTTCTGGGCCTAGCAAATTTAGATAATCGTCTTGGCTCTTAGGCAAAAACATACTCCAAATTCAGGCAGAAGCCCACCACTGGATTGGACATTAGTATAGCCACATTAGAAATCAGTTTGGGGGCCTGGGATTTAGCTCAGTGGCATAAGCGACTGCCTGGCAATTGCGAGGTTGTAAGTTCAATCCCCAGTACCAAAACAAACAAACAAACAAAAATCAGTTTGGTAGTCCTTCAAAAGTTATGTAGAATTATTATGTGATCTAACAACTAATTCTAAGTGCATTCCCAAAAGAACTGACCAGGCATGCTTACATAACCTTCATGGGACTGCTCGAAGAAGCATTATTCTTAATGCCCCAAGTTAGAAATGGCCCAAACATCTATCAAGTGATAAATGGATATAGTTTATCCATACAAGAAGTACTGACTCATATTACAACTTGATGAAACTTGAAAACATGATGAGGAGTGAAAGAAGCCAGACAGAAGGCCACATACTTTATGACTGCATCTATATGAAATGCCTGGACTAGGTAAATTCACAGATAGAAAGATTGATGGTTGCATAGGCTGGGACTGAGGGGATGCAGAGTGAAAAAAATGGGTGCCTGGCTTCTCTGTGGAATGATAAAAATGTTCTTGAATTAGATAGTAGCGATGGTTGAGGAATCTTTGAATATACTAAAACCCACTGACATGTACACTTGAAAATGGTGAAATGTATAGTTTCTCATCATTGTTTGATGATGATGGTGAGGATGCTGATACCTACCACAACCCTCCAAGCTGAAGCCCCAGCTTACCTGAGAAACTCCCCAGCATGGTCACAGTATTATCTGCACCATCAAACACTTCCAGAGAGTCCCAGTTCTGCTCTGTGACAAAACTGATGACTTGAATCTGGGAAGGCAGAGGGATTGAAGCATTGCTTAGGTGGCCAGGTCCCTCCCTTCCCTTTCCTCTCCTTCCTTCATATAGTTTATTCAATGTGTTGAGCACCTATTCTGGGCCTGACACTGTGCTGCTCATTAAAGTAAGATGCATTCTCTATCACCAGGAGCTGGGCAAGACAGATGTGAAACATATGATCACAAGACAGGGGAATACTTAGCAAAGTAGGGAACAGGGAAAGGAAGTTTAAGGAGCTGAAAATGCTTCAGTCTGACTTGCTTTCTCCTCATCTCTGGAATATTTCTTGGGTTTCCCCATTTCCCTGGCTTGACTGCCTCACCGTGAACCAGCAACCCACTCCTGCCCAGGTGTGATCAGCTTGTCTGGAGGGCTCTGGAGCCTCTCCTATCCCTCACTCATTTGGCTCTCACCCCTGGGCACTGGTTAGGTCCAGTGGAGCTTCCAGAGCTCAGACTTAGGTGTGCTGGCCCAGGTGGGTGCCTGGTGAGTCTCATGCTTTGCCTGTGCTTAGTGCTGTGTTCCTTCCCCTTGGCTCCAATACCTTTCTTTCTCTCCCTACAACCTTAAGGGGTGAAAATCCCCATAAGCCATTTGAGTAACATGTCCCAAGATGTCTTCATAGTCCAGTTCCAGGACCATCTCCTTCTGGAGCCTGCCTGGCTGGTCCACCCAACAGCCTGCCTCTCTTCCTTCCTGAGCTATCTGTCCCTGTCCTCACACCCCATAAACTTCCATGGCTCCTGTTTGTGGGCTGTGCCTTCTTAGCCCTAGGGGCAGGGGCAGGGGTAGGGCTGATGTGCCTCCTTCTAGCTTGGGGCTCAGCAACGGGTCCCATCTGGGGTTTGCCCCTGCTGAGGTGCCACCTTATTCCTACCTGGATGCCAGCACCTTCAGGGACTACAATCTTCCAAACGCAGTTGAGGCTGTTGAGGTAGGGCTCCGGGAAGCCGGGTGACAAGATGGTGCCCTTGCGTTCCGTGAGGTTGCCTCCACAGGGAACTGGGAGGAGAGGCAGTGCCTGTCAGACTTCTAGCTTGGCTTTGTGGATCCTCCAAGGAGTCTCTTGAACAGAATCCTCCCCAGGGCCCAAGCCTCGGCTTGTGACCTTCCCCCTTTCTGGTCTCCAGTTCCACCTCCCCTGTGACCTTTCCCCCAGACAAACTTCCTGTAGGGCCTGGACCCCTGCTCTTCCTTTCACAGGTTTCACCCAGCTCCTCCTCTTGCTGTGTCTACACCAATTCTCAGGACCAGTGAGCCAGCTGAGTAGGGCAGGCCACTTATGTTGCTCGCTGGGAAGGACTGCTGTGTGTCCTGGGGCATCTGTAGGGACTGGCTCCCCTTTGCAGCCCCCCAACCCCCAATGAGACAATATTACCCGCCCTTCCTCAGCTCCAGTTGTGTGGGGACTCACCCACACAGGTTGGTGCTGAGACATTCCACTGTGCCAAGGCCCCAGGCACAGGGAGGCACTCGATCTCTGGGGACCCTTGCAGGGCATAGCCAGAGTTGCATTCGAAGCGAACGATGGCGCCCACTGAGAAGTCACTGCCCAGTCTCTTGCCATAGCGGGGTTCAGGCACAGAGCTGCACTGTGTGGCGCTGGTTCGGGGCACGGCTGCAGGAGACAAGGCATTGAGGGGCGGGCCCCACTCCTCTAGAGTCTGGGCCAGGGATGCACACACAATGGGACTGGAATACAGACAGCCTGGATGGGGCCCTGGAGGACTGGACCACTTTTGCTTAGGGCAAGGGCTGGGGCTTTCCTTGGGGAGGCCCATTTTACTGAATATAGCTGGACACACAAGACTCTGACACAATTTCCAGGAACAACGGGGGTAATGAGAACCCCCTGGGCCAGACTTTAGGCCTAGGTTTGCTCTTTGCTTCCTCAGTAATGCCCTTTGCTGCCCAGGGTCCCCTGTCCCTAACAGGGAGAATGACCCTTCCTTCTCCACTTTCAGTGCTTTTACCCTGCCTCCTCCCCATGCACCTAAAACCCGGACGAGGGCCTGCTTTTCATGACCTGCTCACAGTGGCAGATTGTGTGGGCCTTTAATTCAGGCCCCAGGGAAGGATTAGCCCCACACAGGGATGTGCACCTTGTCCTGTGCACAGGTGAATGCATGGGCTACACTTGGAACCTGGGCCCTACAGAAGTGAATGTCCTCCTATATAATGGGGTGGCTGTGGCCTGCGGATGAAAACCTGAATGCTCCAAGACATTGCCTTTCTGGTCAATAAAGGTGGGGATGGACATGGTTACTGCTTGGTACCAGTTACTTTGTGAACTCTCTTTTAATCCCATCAACGATGAACTAGTATTACCTTCATTCAAAATGTGTGCAAGACTCCAAGATATGGAGTAGCCACAGCCCATCCTACTTCAGAGCCTGTGTCTTTCCCACACCTTTGTGCATCTCGCAGACAAAATCAATCTCCAAGAGTAATTAGAGAATGGATTGGGGTTGGATAGGGATGGGTATGGGAAGGAATTAGCTTCCCATGTCTGATTTCCTTCCTTATTTAACATAAAGTTTGGTCCAAGAAATGTCTGTTGGGTAAATGAATGTATAAAATTCAATCGAACATCAGAAAATTGCCCTACAGACTAATAATTGCTCCATTCATCCTGAGAAAGAGATTCAGATGAGGGGGTCAAAGGTCTTTATTTCCTGGGCCACAGAGTCACTGGAGCTATGGTGTTCATGTCCACATACCTTGGTAGACAAAGTGGAAACCTCTGGCTGGTGCTGGGCCTTTGGCACTGAACTTAATGAGAACTTGATTGGAGGTGGCCAAGGGCAGTGATTCTCCTGCCAAAATAAGAGGTGAGGAGGAGAGGAAGACAGTGAATCTAGCAGTGAGGCCCAGAAGATATAATCCTGGCCACAAAGGAGGGGTAACTGATACTTCACACAGCAATTCACTCTACACTGCAGGCCTTTCTGAAATAAACCCTCACATTTCACTGCACTCCACAGTTTAAAGTTTACAGAAGGCTTTTATATCCATGGTCTTACCTTGGCCTGTAGTAATGTGAGGGTGACTTGACAGATTTCAGTTACCTCACTTACCAGAGCAAGATAGAGAGCTTCAATAAGACATAATCTGCCTGGAAAGGAGGAAGAGGCTACCGCTGCTAAAGGTCCCTACAGGGATGGGGAGAATGACTATTACCAAGATGACTGGTGGTCTACTCAAAAGCTGACATTGTTCTGATCAAAAAAGACACAACCTTCTGAGAAGGAGGGTCCTGTAATCTCCTGAGAGCAACTGGCCTTTTCCAGATCTCCTGTGAAATGATGGATAAGCAGTGTGATAGCATAATTAATTTATTGCTCATGCTAGGCTACTATATTAGTAATTATGCTGGGACAGGCAAATCAGGATATACTGTCACTCAACCTGGACCCCAGGACAAACTTGGGGGAAATGTGCATGGGCCCTGTAAGCTGGAGGATGTGTGTGGCCTTTGTAGCAGGAGATAAAGGCTTAGGTCTGCATAGGTACAAGTGGGTGAGGGAGAGACAGTGCCATTTGGCCCAGCAGGCAAGAAACACAGTCCTCCTGATCATCACCTTCCTCAGGGCCCAAGGTAGAACACGGTGTTGTGCAGGGGCATGGCCATTATGCATGCTGCCCTTCTGTGATCTGAGTGACCCTGAAAGCAGCTGCAGACTCCACCCTCAGAAAGGAAGTAGGGGTTACAAAAAACAAGGCTACCTCTCCACTGTGAGGAGATCTGGGGTTCAGACCACCAAGGAGCTGTGGGGAGCCATTTGGGGAGGGGGTGTCCATCAATGCTTCCCCAAATCTCATGTGATGCTACTACCCTTATAAACCTTTTGCAGAACTTTTTGCACAGCATACTTAGATTTACATGTGCCCAGATGGTTGGCCCTGGCTAGGAGTCATTGCCTTAGCTAACTTTTGGTTGCTAGAACAAAAACAAAAACAAAAACAAAAACGAAGACAAAGACAAAACCACATATGGAGGCAAAGCCTCCCTCTTCATTGTCACTGCCCTTGTTAGCTCCTCTCAGTAGAAATGGGTGGAGAAAATAGATTCTTCTGTCCTCTCACTATTTGGTCTGACAGATGCTGATTAAGGCTCCAGAACCCATGACGACCTGAGTCTCGTATGAATATAGACCTCCTTCTCCACAGAAAACACAGAGTAAAATACTGGACATAAGAAAAAAAAAATCTCAAAGTTTTAAGAGACCACTCTGAGAAGGTGAAACAAATATATGAAGTACAACAAAGAGAAGGCTAAAAGAAAACACAGAAGATTTTCAGTCATGGTTATCACAATATTAAATTGTGTATGGCATCTGTAAACTCAGAGGAAGAGAATATGTCAAAGGAAAGATCTAAGAAGGATACAGGTTATGAAGGAATGAGAAATGCTAACCTATGACTTCTGCATTCTGCAGAAATCAAGAAGTGAAGTGGGGATGAAATTTGGGAAATTCTTCCAGAATCCACAGAAAAAGGGTAAAGATTATTAAAACAATGAGGGAAATGATATGGAAGACAGATGAGAAAAGTCCAATAGGCAGACAGGAAATCCCAGAGAAAGAAGGCAGAAAAATCAAAGGAGAAAAGATAATTTAAGAAGGAAAATACCTTCTCTAAGACTCAAGGTTCAGACTGCAGCTCTTACAGTCTGATCAGTGGAAAGAGACTCCCTCTACTACAGCATGTCCAAGGGGACTGTTGAATTTTTTAAAGTAAAGAAAAAGTATGAAAATTATATGAACAAAAAAGCATAGGTTACTTACAAGGCCAAAAAATCATGTTGGATTCTACTTTGCCTATGATATTAAATGTTGTAATACAGTGAAATAACTGCTACAGTTTCAAAAGATAAAGTGTGTGACCCATAATGTGATTTGCAATCCAGCCATCACTTATATGACATGTCAGAAGGTAGATGTTCTCATACATGCAAGGTGACAGGAGGACCATAGCTATGAGGTCTACTGAAAGAAAGAACCAAAGTAGGGGAATAAAGCGCTAGCAGGGAAAAACAGATCCAGGAAAGGATGACTAACTTGGAGTAACTGTCGTCAGTGAGGTAACAAAACTAAATGAAAATATCAAAACTTGTCCTTATGGAAGAAATTGATCATTTTAAAATAATTACTGAGAGCATTAATATAAAAGCCCGAATGAAAAAACATGTAAATAAGAGATGAGTCAGGTATAAATAGAAAAGAGAGGATGCAAAACCAAAGCAACATAAACTAAAAATCAGACACAAAGCAAGTTGACAGATATCAGGGCAAATATTTCACTTTTAGAATAAAAAAGTAATCTTCTTTTAAGAAAATGCTCTTGGAAGAAATGAGGAAAGACATCTCAGGCAGACACAGATACAAAAATTGTTAGAAACACGAGAAGACAAAAATATCACAATCATAGTAGGAGATACTTTAATACAACATTCTTGGTCATTGATGTATCAAACAGAAAAAAACAAAGATGTTAAGTAGTATTTCTTAGGCTTTTTTTCTCAATCCCAGTGCACCTCAGGGATGGGGACACAGTTCAGTCCTGTGTGGCTCATTACCAACGTTTCTCCAATGAGGAATTAAGAGATTCTCTGAGTTAATGCTGGTATCTTTGGGTCTTACTCATCTGTCTGTCTGTCTATCTATCCATTCATCCATCCATTCTTCTTTTTTCCTATTTCTACTGGTTTTGTACATTGTATCTATATCTATATCTCTATCCATACTTAAATATATAGGTCCTAAATAATATCTATCTATCTATCTATCTCTCAATCATCTATCTGTTAATTTTGAAAAAGCATCCCACTGAAGAGATCCTGATTTACACTCTCATTGAGTGCATAGCGATGATACTGAAAATCATTTAGTGGAGATTGCCTGATAGATCTGAACAACAAAAATCAGTTAAGATTGGTCTCATAGCTATTTCAAAGTTTATTCCTACCAACAACTCTAGGGAACAGAATTTCTGCTCTGTATTTTACAGATGAGGAAACTGATGCTCAGTGAAGCCCACTGCTGTACCCACCGACACCTAGTGAGAAATTCCAAGAGCAGAGAGGATAGTGCAGCCAGGAGACTGCAGAGCCTCAGCCCACTTTTCTCTACCTTACAGACAACACAGTTCTCAGATACTTAGGGAATTTAAAAAAAAGTCTTTGGCTACAGAGAAGATCTCATTTATTTTTCAAAGTGGAAATGGTAGAGGCCATATTCTCTAACCATATGGTAATAAAAATAAAAATGAACACAAAATTTAAAGTGGCAAGAACAAAATCCAAGTTCTTGGCTAGGAAAGAGGAGACATTCTTAGCCAACAGTTATGATTTGTGTCTGGATGCTCCCCAAAGTATATCATCCAGTCATGGGAGGTGAGTTTTTCCAAGGTGGCTGAATCTATGGTTTGTGATTGGCTCATTGTCTAGAGCTTGGATTGGTGGTATGAGTGCTACACCCACCCTACGTTGGGTGACCTGCATACAATATAAGGGAGGAAAAGAGGGCTGCTCCTCTCTTTTTGCTCTTGTTGTTTTTGCGGTCTTCTGCTGCCATGAACTGTTGCTCCTCTGCCATGCCACCCGGCCATGGAGCTAGCTGATAATGGACTGAAACCTCCATAAACTGTGAGCTAAATAAAGCTTTCCTTCCTTAACTTTGGATGTTGGGTATTTTGTCTCAGCAATGAGAGTTAAGTAAGTAAGACACCAACTCTTGGGTAAAAGTGTTGTGGGCTACTTAGAAAGTAATGGTGATGGTAATAGTATACACCAAAATTTATGGAATGAAGCCAAAACTGACTGCATTGCTGTAAACATGCTGTGTGTTACACAGGGAAAATAACAAACCAAGTTCTCAATTCAAGAAGTTAGAATAGGAAGAACAAAGTAACTTGGAGAAACAAAGGAGAACAGAAATTAAGAAATAAAAGCTGAGTATAATTAGGAAATAACAGCAACAAACTCCACCAAGGAAACTCCAATTTTGATAAATTGGAGCAATAAAAAATTAAAAATAAATAAGATACTCCACAAAACCTCTAATGTACAGCCAAGAAAAAAGGGGGAACTATGAATACTGCATTCAGCATTATAAAGGCATGGGCTAGAACCACTAAAACAAAGCATATTAAATATCATCATAATATAGTACATAAATGATGTTGCTACACTTGTGAGAAATCATGGGACAAATGCTTTACTAAAAGGTAAGTTACCAGCATTGAAATGAAAGTAACATGCAAGAATAGACCAGTAACAATGGAAAAAAACCCCCAAAACAAAAGAAAAGCCACCAAAAAGTAGGAAGTAGAATAACGAGGCAAATTTATTTGCAAAATGACATTGCTTCTTACCTAGAAACCAATAATTAGTTGTCAATGTTGGCATTATTGTGGAGGGTTCAATGACTTTACAAAACCAAAAACACACCAAAACTGCCAGTCTTGGAATTTACTAGTGAGGGACAGTTAAAAAAAATACAGTGAGGGGAGAGGAAGATCTATTTAGAGTGGCAACAAAAACTATAACCAAAAGTACAGATGAAATATCGAGGAATAAAGTTAACAGAAAACAAATACTGCTTAAATTAAAATTATAGCAGCTTCTTAGAGATTACAAAGATAAATAAATGTAGAGACACACACCACATTCCTGGAAAGAAGTGTTAATATAAAGATGTGAGTTCTCCCTGTGTGACCCATAAATTTTATGAAATTCCAGTAAAAAACTTGATGTCATTTTTTAACTTGACAAAATATTTCTAAATTTTACTTGGAGACAAAAATAAACAAGAATAGCCAATAAAATATTTCAGGAAAAGAAGGACCATGGGGATTGATAAGACCATTATTTAAAATTATTATAACATTAAACACTATCATACGGTTACAATAACTAAATCTGATACAAGCATAAACAGATACTTGGAGGTGATTGATGGATAAAAAAGTCTAGGAACAGACCCTTTACAAAAATTTAGTATATGGAAATCTGGCATTTTGAGAAGTCTTCTGTAATTGGTTAGGGTCTCTGTATCAAATAATAACACAAAATAAACTTCAAAGGTGCTAAGGCAGAAAGAAGCAAAGAAACACACTGAAGAGAAGTAGAAAGAGATACAGAGGAATATGTATTTGATCAGCATAAAAGCAAAGGAGAAAAACATAAAAGAAAACATTGATAGATTTGATGCCATGGGAAATTAAAATTTTCTGACATTAAAACATACCCTGAAGTAAATTACATGGCAAATGGCAAAATGGGGAGGGGTTTATAGCATACAATCTAGACAAAAGGTTGGTATTGTATGTAATATATATGCTTATGTTCTACTCAACAAATACAGAAACAAATGTTAATCGAAAAATCGACGCAAATTAACAAAAAACTCATGGGCCAATAAGCACATTATAAAAAGGTTAACACCTACCTAGTGATAAAAAGGCAAATTAGAAAATGAGAACCCATTTTCACTTTTCAAACTGATGACGCTTTTGGTTTTTTAATTACCTACTTTTGTGAGAGTAAAGCATGCCCTCTTACTCATTGCTGGTGAACAAAGTAGCAAGATCTTTCTAGAGAGGCATTTGATAATCTTTATCAAAAGCCTTAATGATCTCACATATCCTTTAACTTAGTAATTCTGCTTTTAGGTATTCTAAGGTAGTAGGCAGAGATGTGTATAAAGATATCTGTATATTCAGTGAATTATTATTCAGAAGAGTAACGAAGTAGAAACAATCCAAAGGGGATATAAATGGAATTCATTACATAAATCTTAACTGTATGAGAGACTACTAAGCAGCATTTAAAAATGCTGTTACAAAGAAAAAAATAATGGCAGAGAAAAGTTCACAGTGACTATTTCAATAAAAATATGTATAGTTTCTTTTTCAATAAGATACATACAAGATTAGGTCTAAACAGATATAGAGACTGGAAGAAAATATGCTACATCTTATCAGTGGTTCTTTCTGGGTGGTTTTTATTTAAGTTCTCTATTAAGATTATTTTTGTTTGCTGTTAGATTTTCTGCAATGAAAATGCAGCATACTAATAATTGGAGAGAAAGTTTGGGTCTGAACATAAAAAACAGGAGCATGGAACAGAGTGTGTGTGGGGTTCCCTGCTATGAGTGGGCGCTCAGGAGCTGGCCATTGTGACGTGAGGACGTCCCAGAGCATGACAACACAACGCTGTGTGGCCAGGGTGCTTGCAAAGCATCTGTCTTCTCAGGGGACCCCTCCCCCACACCAGCCCAGCCCTGGGGTACCTGTGTGGGAGCCCGAGAGGGAGCTGAGGAGCCGAGAGTGCTGGCTGTGACCGTCGTGCACCTCTACCACGTCATTGAGGGCCGTGTGGAAGAAGGCAAACTGGCCAAACACCACTGTGGAAGAGAAAGGGTTGGGGGGACCTCAGTGTGAAAGACGGGTCAGGCTTGCTGTGGCACCGAGAGGTCAGAGGCCTACAGGCCTTGGGTGAGGCTGGCAGCCCAGAGGGAGCTGTTGGTCCATGCGCTCACTGCTTGCTGGCCTTTTTACTGGCAGACTGACACGTTAGCTGGAGCACCTGGGCACAGGGACATGGGGAGCTGGTAAGGCTGGGGGTCACCTTCTCCACAGGGGTAAAGACAACACTGAGGGCCACACACAAGGACAGGTGGGTGGCAGTGGCAGAGTTAACCTTATTCCTTTCCAGATAGGAGCAGCAGCAGCTACAGGAGGCCATGAAAGGGCTTTCGGTAACACCTCTCATTTTCCACATGACCTCAGGACCTTACATTCTCCCTTACTTTTTCTTTTTTTTTTTTTTTGTTTCCCTTACTTTTTCTTCAAAGGCCCTGCTGATGAGGGCAGTCCCTGGATACAAGATCTCCCTTCACGGTTAAGAGGAGGGAGGGTGGGGAGCAGCAGCCTGTTCCTAATGAGCGGCTGCCTACTGAACAGGCAATACCTCCACTTCATTTCACTCAGGAGGGAACATAGCACATATTAGGCACCTACTGGATGTCAGGTACCACACTTGGATGTGCACCATCTTCTTAGACTTTTCCAGAGAGTGTATTCGTATTTTGTAGCCCGGGAAACTAAGGCTCTGAGGTTAAGAGTTCCTAGGGGTATCAGCTAAGTAGGGGAAGGGTCTAAAAGTGGGTCCCTAATTAGATAAAGCCTAAGTGTTCTGCTATTTGATGGGTATTCAGACCACCAGCTCAGAGTAGCAGGGGTTTCCTCTGCCACTTACTGTGGGGGGGCTGGGGGCTGCTCTGACCCAGGGGGTGCACGGCTTCCGTCCAGCTGTCTACCAGCCCCAGTTCACTCTGCCTGCATCTGTCACTGGGTTGGCCCGTTGCACTGAGGGCAGGAGCCAGGGCAGATCCTGCTCTGCAGCCTCATCCCAGCAGGACTGATCTGCAGCCCTTTTGTTCAGTCTGGGTTGTGCTAGCGACCCCCAGGGGTACTTGGCCTCCCTTTGGCCTGACTGATTCCTCACCAACTCTGTACCCTGGCCTCTTGCCAACCTTGCTGTGCGCTCTTTCCCTCTCATATCAGGAATGCCTTCTGCAGCCTGTTTCTGAGTAAGAGATGCCACTGTCCTGCCTGGGAAGCTGCTCAACCTGGTGCCACAATGGGAGGGATAACTAGGAGGAGCTTGAGAAGGAATTGCCCATTTGGAATGAGGGGGAAGAATCAGGAAACCAAACCAGACCAAACCAAAAAACACCCATACCATAGTCCTTGGGTACAGTGACAAAATATGAGCAGGTCTGTCCGCTGGTGTAGTTCTGGGGGTAGTTAGGGGACAGGACCACTCCATCTGAACCCACGTACTGTCCGCCACAGGGAGCTGAAAGAAAGCCATAGGGAGAGCCAGGTGATGTCATAGGCCTCTTGTCAATTTTCCGTTCTCCCTTCAGGTTCTAGATGGAGCCTCTGGTTGTGGTGAGGCTCTCCTGAGGGGACAGCTATAAACATGGAGAAGGAGAGTTTGAGGACCCTGCCCCTGCCCTGCACAAGGACATCCATCCCTGAATTGGCTTGAAACCCACTCTGATGTTATCAAGGGCCTACTTGGGCACACGTCAGCCTTTGCCCCCTAACTATTATCACTGGGTTCATTCCCCAGAGGTACAGCTTAAGACATGCATCACAAGCCCCTCTGGCCTACATGTGGGGCCCTGAAATGACCAGCTGCCTCACGGCTGGTGGTTATACCTGGGTGGTGGCATCTCACGAGCAGAAGGCATATATTTCTTCTCCCATACTAACCCACTGGGAGCCACACAGCCCAGTCACCTTCTGTTACCATCTCTGGTGCCAATTTTCCCAAGGGTTGGGCCACAGAACCTGCCTCTCTTGCTTACTTAGGCAAGGGGGCCACTGGGCTTTTCCACAGGGTGGGGGCTCTCTGCACTCTGGAGCTTCTGAAGCTCTTTCCCACTCTTCTTGCTAGGACCCTGTGGTGAACCCAAGCCCACACGCAGTCAGCTCATTTCATGGTCTGACTTTTACCCAGCTGACCTCAGAGATGTCCCCAGGGCCATGTGCAAACCCAGGGGCTTCTTCAACTCCCTTCTCTGGGAGTGTGCTCCCTGGGGTGGCACATCTGTGGTTTCTGTGAGGACATAAGCATGGATCTGAATAGGGACACTACATGATCAGAAGAGAAGATATAGACAAGGACCAGAATGCCTGGGGTATTATGAGCTGTTTCCATTCATAGCAAACCCAAGTTCACCTGGTCCTGCTCTCAGGGGTCGCCTTTGAGGACCTCATCCCATTCCCTTTCCCCTTTTGCTCTGCATCCCTTGGCCCTCAGCAATGCCCCACACCCCTGCCTGCCAACCTGTGCAGACTGGTCGTGGGTTGTTCCATGCTGGCTTCCCATCGGGTCCCAGGATGCAGCTAAGGGTGGAGGAGCCCTCGACCTCATAGCCCCCATGGCAGTAGTAGGTGACAGATGAGCCCAGCTTCAGGTCGGACCCCACACGTGTGCCATTCTTGATGGAGCCAGGGTCAAAGCATGACTCCCGTGGGTTTTCTGGAAGAACACACACACACGCACATGCACAAATCATTAGTGGTGTATTTCCATGAGAAGTCCATGAAGACCTCGGATTGCTGGTCCTAATTCCTTCAGATCCAGAAACTTCTGTAAACTCAGTTAGACATTCATGACTGGATATCATGCTGAAGCTTCCCTTCTTGTCCTCCACATTCTTGCCGTGACCTGCAGAGGAAGGAATGAGAGCCAAGCCCCCAGGCTCTCTCTCCTATTCTTGCCTCCAAGGGGAGTAAGTGTTGCTCTAATTACTGGAAGCTGATGTCCCCAGCCCATTGGTTGTGGGCAGAGTTACCATAATAAAAGTGCTTGGGCAAAGCCCATCCCTCCGCTCATCTCTGACCCCATCCTCAGCTGGGAAACAGGGTGATGATCTGCTTTTGGAAACAGGTCTTTCTCTTCTTCTCCATCTTCTGCCTCTACATGCTGTTGGTTACGGATGGAGCTGCCCAGTCACATCTACCAGCTGTAGGCACCCTTGAGTACTGAGCACCAATACACAGTACTGGGTTTACCCAACCTCCTGGGTAAGCTGAAGTCTTCACTACAGTTTCCAGGACTTTGCATTGGACATTGAGTGTTTTCTAGTTTATTAGAGCAGCAGTGTTTTTCTATTTGGTCATTGATCCTTATATATCTTTCCAATCAGGCATAATGTAGATGTGTCTAACAGTAATTTACTCTTACAGATGTCTCTCTGCATAAGACAAGAGGGTAGTTGATGCTGCCCGAGGATTGGGAGTGCTAGCCAGGTCCTGAATCTCTGGAGGATGCTACAGCTTCCCTCACCGACAGCAGGAAATCTGAAGCATCTCCTGGCTTTCATTCATCACTACTCTTCCTCTGTCCTCCTGGCTCCAAGATCATTGATGATCAAGAAGCTGATAAGCCCAGCTGGGCAGTGGCTGGACGTGGCTGAGACCAGACAGTACCAGGGACATGCTACTGAGTATCAGGCTCTCCTTCCTGTACTGTGTGACAGCTCCTATATACTTCAAGGCTATCATCTCTGAGCAAGGTTCTTCAGATTTGCCTTCTGTCTGGCAGAATCTGTTTTTGTTCGTCTTATTAAAGCAAGTGTCACATTATCTTGGTAGTTAGGTAAGTGCATTTCTCTTCAGTGGGTTCTAAACTCCTAGAGGACAAGGTCAGTCACCTAGTCCTCTCATAACCCCAGCGACTAGCACAGAACTTGGCACTAGTGCTGTCTGTATTTGGCACATAACATAGGCTTAATAAATGACTGCTGAATTGTTTGGCTGAACACTCCAGGGCTTGGAAAATGAACAACCACATCAATGTTTCCAACTACATACTGTATTGTGTATTTACTCACATTTCAGAGGAAGACAAGCTTATCATCCCGAGCATTACCACATTAATAATAATGATGAGGACAATGACAGTGATGATAGTCCTTATGCAGGAATATCACCTTATAATTTCCAGGCGCTCTTCAATTTGTTATCTCATTTGTGTCTCATAATACCCTCTGCAGGAGGCAGGGCCAGGTATCCTCATGGTCGGGACACAGATGAGGAATGTGGTAATCAGAGAAGGTAAATGTATTTTCCAAGCCATTCAGCTATTGAGAGATAGAATTAAGACCAAAATCAGGTCTTCAGTCTGCCAAACCACAGCTCCACTGTGAATGATAAAACTAAATGACTAAAACACCGCAATGATGACAATTAATGAAACCCAAGTCCTTCAAGATGGAAAAATTAAAAGGACCAGTTTTACCTTGATTCTAATACATGCAGTCTATTTCCAAACTTGGTAATAGCAAGAAGTTGGAAACAACAACCCCGGACATTGGATCAGTAAGGAGCTGGTTAAAAGGCGTTGATGAGAGCCATCCACAGAAACATGAGCAGCCTGTTCAGCAATAAGTCTGAATACTGATGTGGAAAGATGTCCAAGATCTATTGGTGTATGTGCTCAGTAGACCAGATTAGAGATCTGTACATATGATATGATCTTATTCATATAGAACAGCCACTGTCCATAGTCAGTCACTGGTTGCCTGCTTTTGCAAATAAAGTTTTATTTTAACACAGTCATGCTTGTTTACATCTGGTCTGTGGCTTTTTTTTTTTTAAAGCAGTGCAACACAGAGCAGAGATAAGCAGTTGCAAGAGAAACCATCTGGAGCCAAATATTTACTTCCTGGCATTTTACAGAAAGAGTCTGCCAAACCCTGGTATAGCATTGCCATTACTTTATACAGTATACCTATAATGAGATAGCAAACCATTAATAATGGAACCCGAGGAGATGGTAGTACTTCTAGGGGAATGTTATGCTTTACAGTATATCTTGCATGCTTCTATATTATTTGGTTTTCCAATAAACGCATTACTTTTAAAATAGGCAAAATGAAGATAATTCCATTTTGAATTCGTAGAAGAAGCCTTATGAGAGTAGGAGGTGGGGTGGGAATCTGCATCACAGCTCCCAGGCCCAAAGTGTTCTTTCAAGAGTTTGAAAGGGAAAACAGACACTTTTTAGTTTCCGTCTGGTAAAAGTTGATTCACTGTGACCTTTCCTGAGCTATTTCAGATTTTCTTTGTGTGTGTTTTGAGCTCTTTCCTCTGAATCAACCATCTACTCCTACCCCAAAGCTGTACCAAAGGCTCCTATTCAACTTCAAGATCCTGTCTAAATGGTCCCTGCTCAGCAAGTCCTTCACAAATTACCATTCTGAATGGGTGCACTGTTTTTCTTTCTCACAGTAGCTTATTTTTTTCTCTCCTAACTTCTTATGCTTTTCACGTCTATTTTGTTTCCTTAATTCATTATTTGCTTCCCTCACTAACTTTTAAGTTATACGGGGGTAGGGACCTTGACCCTTTAGCTCACTACTGTAAACTCAATCAGTAGCACAGGGTATGAATGAAGTGGGAGCTCAGTAAGCACTGTTGGAGGAATCCATGGTCTCACACACCTGCATGGACATTCGTCCTAGCCTGCCTCTGTCTCAAGGGAGACCACCATGCATGTTGCAGGAGGAGAATAAAGGTTCTTCTGCTTACCCTTTCCACTGATATCACTGGCCAGGAGAAAGACAACAAGCTTCCCTGGGACTCACCTTAGTTACTGGGTCCTCAAGAGAAAATCTCCTCTTTGCTCTTTGTTTCTTCCATTAAAGGACATAGCTGCCCAGTAGGATGGATTCAAAAAGTCCCTCAAAGCAGTGATCTGACAGAGGTACCTCTGGCATGACTGTGTTCAGGACCATCTCCTAGGAGGTCAGCCCAGCCAGCTTTGGGGGATGACTGAACAGTAGTCAAAACCCCACCCTCTTTGCCTTAGAATTAGGTAGGCCTTCAGTGCTACAGCTGCACAGAAAGATTCACCAGCCTGGGTGTCGCTTGGATGTGAACTCCATGGAGGCAGGGGCTTTGGTTACTTACTCTGTTCCCAGGATTTGTATCAGTGTGGGGTACATGGCAGGCACTCTGTTAATATCTACTGAATGAACAAACAAATACAAATGCCTGATCTGCCTTGGCCCCCGATGCCAAAGCCAAAAAGGACCTCTTGGGGACTTGGAAGTGGGATAGAAACTGGGAAGTGATTCTGTGTCGAGAGTGACACAGCCATACTTGTCCCAGAAGAATGAAGAAACCAGTAAAATCAACTCCCAGAGAGGATAGTGCAGGAAATACTCAGAAAGCATCAGGCCAGAGATAAGTACTGAATGGGAGAGGATGTTATCTGTATCTGATTTTCCATCCTGACTCTGACTCTGCCCCTTGGGTGTATACGCTTCCTGCCTGTGGGCTCCTGCTTCTAAAAATATTTTGCCTTTTTGTGTTACATTTGATTGAGTTTTTGTTATATGTACTGTTAAAATATAGAACTCTTTTTAGTTTAAATTGGGTTGGTTGTTAGTTGTTTTCTAATAATAAAGCCTTCTTTCTGGCTCACGTTGTTTTGAGTGGGCTTCTGTTTCTTATATTCTTATAATAAATTCCTTCCCCCTCTTTGCTGAGTGGGTTTTCTTTTCTTAATTTTCAAACTAAAATAGTATCTCAGATGAGAGCAACGAGCTGCTGCCTCTCACTGGGGAAGTTGGAAGGATGCGGGAAGCGCTCCTGGGCTCTCTGCCCCAGGCCAGACTGGTTTCCATGGTGCTCAGCCAGCTGACTCCAGCAGCGACTCTCTCTGTGGGGCTTTTGTGAGCTCCTCTCACCCCTCAAAGCAGAGCTCCTGAAACCACAGCTCCCAGGAGACTCATCTCCTCAGCATTAGCGGAGCCTTGGATCTCTCTAAAAGGCAAGGAGACAAAGATGGTTCCTGGATGGAGGAGGCCAACTCTTCACCTCCTGAGGATGTCCAACTGCCTACTATGCAACTCTTATTGGATCACGCCTGCCTCTGTTGTGCTCTGTGGACCTGCAGGGGAGAGTGTCTGAATTCTTAGCCAGGGACTGGCAAAGTACACAGGACATACACATACACACAACCAATATCTGTTCTAAATATCCTATACTCATACATATACATGTAAAAAACATTATGCTTGCACTTCATATTTTCAGTAAGCAGAAAGGAAAATGTATTGTTTCACTGGGCTAGCTCCAGGATAAGGTATCCATATCCTTCTTCCAAATAAGAGCATAGCAAAATGTCTCTGGGGTGGAACAGAGAAGGTCAGAGTATGTGCCCAGAACCAGGACTGGGCCTATTTATATCCCTTTATATGGATAAAGAAGTTTATGCTCAAGGAAGTTAGGCAGGTTGCTTTAGGCAGCAGAGTTAATAAATAATGGAGCCCATCCCTGTGAGATATTACGCTGGAGAATATCATCAAGGATGTCAGGACCAACAGCAAAGTAACCCATTTCGGGAATCCAAGGATCCTGGCTAGAGAGAAGGAAAGCATAGAGAATGCAGGGGTCCCTGGGTTCCACCAAATGGGCTGCTGGACCAGAGGCCCAGGGAGACAGCAGAAAGTGGTTAACCTCAGGGTGTGTAGCCGGGACATGCAGGCAGGCAGCTGAAGGTTCTCACCAGCCCACACCTGACAGAGCACACACATCTCTCCTGGCTCTTGCACTACAGATCTTTTTTTTTTTTTTTTTTTTTGCGGCACCGGGGATTGAACTCACAGCCTTGCGCCTGCCAGGGCAGGCGCTTAAGCCACTGAGCCAAACTCCTGGCCCTGGTTTTTTGAGGCAGGGTCACACTATGTAGCTCAGGTCGGCCTTGCGCCGCGTTGTAGCCCAAGCCGGCCTCGAACTCACAATGCTCCGCCTACCTCAGCCTCCCGAGTGCTGGGATTAAAGGCGTGCGCCACCACGCCCGGCTTGCACTACAGATCTTAATTAAGTAGTGGAGGTTGCACTTCTCTCCCCATCCTGTCTCCTCAGTCATCAGCTGTCCTTCTACTATTTGGCTGGCCCAGATGCCAGCTGGGAATGTCTTCTTCCCCGGGTTGTATTTTGGACTTGAGGGATCCCTCCAGATACCACTTTGGGCTGACCACTAAGGTGGAAAGTGCTTCATGGGGAAAAGAACTGGGAGGTGCAGCTCTTGATCGTTGATTTCAGCAGAGAAGACCTGGAGAAGAGGAGGCCACAGCCAGGTGATCACAAAGTGACAGAGGAGGAAGTTGAGGGACTTTCTGCCCAGTAGCTTATTGTCCCCAAGGAATGTGAAATAAAGTCAGCTTATAAGGATAAGACTGACAATGATGACATTTGGGTGAAATTTTGGGGTCTCCACCCAGAAGACCCCAGGTGAAACAAGTCAGAACCTTGGCTTGGGCTCAAGGACAGCACTTGTTATAGCTCCAAGTGTCATGTTTATGCAGCTTTTTCTGGCTGTCCTCAGCCATTTGGGTGCAGGTTTTACCAAGGTTACAGTTTGGTAAGGATTATACAGTAGAAGGATTAAGGGGCAGGGAAATTGAACGTACTGATGAGAAGATGAATAAAGAAAGAATAATAAAAAAATTGTCATGATAACTCAGAAGGGGGATTGGTGGTGGGTAGAGCAACGGAGCTCCCAGACTGGGTAGGTCGTGCCTTTAGTTAGAATTCTGCAGTGTCTATGTCCTGACATTGTGTGAGGCAAAGGTTTGGGGATAGGAGGTTGACTGCAGGATAGGTGACTAGAGGAAGAAAGGACAGTAAAGTATCCATTTCATTCTCCAAGTCAGCCCCTTGAGACAAGAAGATGACAAGAAAAGCAGTCTCTAGTTTGTGCACTTTATATCTTCTAGAAGTGTATTTGACAAATAGCAGACCACTAATAGCTATGAAGAGTTCAATGAGGTGATGAATATAAAATACCCAGGGCAGTGGTGGCAGTTGGTACACACAGAGATAGCTATTATCATAATTAGTGGTATTTGTGAACTCGTATGAGATAGTCTCAAGCGTTGCCAGAAATATTTCATTAAGGGACATTTTAAAAGGTGGCTCAGGCCCTGCATTGTGCAAGTGGGAACCATGAGCCAGAAAATTTTTAATTTTAACCAGTAATATGACCCCATTTGTACACACAGGCTGGTGAGGAGTGAGTGAACTTGGATTATAGCAATAATAACAAAATTCATCATCTCTAGAGTATCTGTAGAGAGCTTAGTATATTCTGAGCATTACACTAATATATATATCTATATATCTCTACATAATACATCTGTACAGAGTATCTTTTATTTTTAACCTTCTGCAACATAATTTTTATTACCCACATTTTTTGTGGATGATGTTCCAGGAGATAATAACTTGCCAAACTCACAAATCAAGCAAGAAATGGAGCTAGGATTTGGATAATGGGGTCTGGGATAATTAAGAAAGAAGAAAAGGTCAAAAAGAGAATAATGGAGTAGAATAAAGTGAAGTACCCAAGAGCCTGGAACTCTCTTACTACTATTAATAACATTTGAAGATTACAGAACGTTCAACATGTGCCAGGCACCAAACCAAGGACTTCAGGGCATGGACTCATTGATCTTTACATTTCTAGAGGGCAGGAATTTTCCTACCATTGCTTCACAAAAGAAGACATGGAGGTTTTGAGAGGTCAAATAATTTGTACACGATCACACAACTGTTAAGTAGTAAACATGAACTTTCAATCCTGTTAATCTGAATCTGTGATCTTGGCCAGGCAAGGGACCACAACCTGTTTTTGTAAGTAAATTTTAATTGTCACATGACTACACCTGTTCCTTTATATTTTGTGTAGGGCTGCTTGAGCTCTTTGATGGTAGAGCTGAGCAGTTGTGATATTTACTATCTTTAAGAAAACACTGTTGGCTCCTGCTTTTGGTATCTCCATAATAGCATTCTGATTGATTGAATTAATTCACAGGTGCAATGGGAGTAAGTGAATAGGGCAGTTGGAAGGATGAGGAAATATGATTGGGGGTGGGCATGTAGCTCAGTGGTAGATTTCCTGCTTAGTATGTGCAAACCTTGGATTTGATCTCCAACACTGCAAAATAAATAAATACATGAATGGGGAGGGGAGACAATGTGATGCGAAAGTATCAGAAAATGATCAGTCAATGACAAAAAGCAAAAGTATATAGTCAAAGAGTATTCTTTGGGATAGAGATTCAAGCACAGAGACCCTAGGATTGGACGGGCTGTCCATATGAGTGGGTGTGGTTTGGGTATGGGTTGAGTGTGTCTTCCAAATGTTGATGAGATCGAGACTTGGTTACCAGGGTGGTGATAATGAAATTAGGGAACCTTTAACAGGAGAGGCCTAGTAGAAGATAGTTAGGTCAAGGCAACCACTGTCCTTGGAAGGGATTAACATAGTTCTGGTGTGACCCCAGTTATAATGGGTTGTTATGAAAAGGGTGAACCTGCCTCCTAAATTTTTCTGGCCTCCCTTCATGCTGTGTGATCTTTCCTACATGGGCCCTTGCTATTGTGATGCCATTTACCATGAGACCCTTACCAGAGCCGACATGATCTTGGAATGTCAGGCCCCCAAACCATGTGCTAAACAAACCTTTTAAATTTATAATGCACCCTTCAGGTATTTGTTACAATAATAGAAAGTGGACTAAGCCATGGTCATTGAAGTAAACAAGGACAGTAGGAGGATTTGGGGTAGAGAAGACTGAGATTCATCTTAGAACCTATGCTAAGGCAGGGGAGGGACCAGGAAGATACTAGCTGATAGCTACAAAGGAGGTTATGAGAATGAGGTAGAGCTAGGAATGTCCATCACAGGAAAAGGAAGAAGAGGAGCATGATTTGGAAATAGAAGTGAAGTACAAAGAGAATGCTGTTCCCCTTTGCTACTTACCCTGGGGCATCTGAGTGTAGAAGACTAAGCCACCTGCAGAGCTTCAGGAGAGGCAGGTCCTCTGAAGGAGCAGTCATGCCAGAGTTGGCACAGACTCCCCAGGGCCCAGCCCCAGGCAGTCCTCTCTGCACTATACTGTGCGCCCTCTGCCAACTCAATTGGCTACGCCCTTGGTAACCTCTGGCACTAGGCCCTTACCTGTGTAGTCAATCACGAAGCCAGCATTGCTCACAGATGCATCACTGCGGAAGGCAAGGAAGAGGCTGTTGCTGCTGCTTTCGATGCGGCCTGGGAGCTGGGAGCCATAGAAGCTTCCTATGAGGGGGCTGAGAGAGTCTCGTCCATCGTAGATATGGAGGAAGTCATAGCCAGGCTCCAAGTTAAAGCTAGGGAACAAAAACACCCCACCCCACCCCGCTAAGGTCAAACAAGGGCTCATGCTGCAGCTTTTGGTTCAGCCTAATGATGGAGGCTCCCAGAGAGCAAGCCCAGCATCTGAAGGCTGCATGGGGAGTTGGGCAGGGGTTGGTGTGGATAAAACCCTTCCTGTAGGATGAGGAAGTAAAGAAGGCAGGCTCAGAGGAGGCAGATTCCAGAGTCACTGTCCAAAAATCGAGAGCTGAGAACCTACTTCCCTCTTTCCACAGCAGGGAAAATGAGTTGCCAACTCTAGGCACTGAGGTGTCAACCAAGGCAGATCCAGAATTTAAGTTTCCTACCTGATGTCAGCATGCTTTTGATAGCATGCTATCCTTCACCTCTTCCCTAAGAGGAAGGAGCTGCCCAGGGGCCATTCCCAGGCAGGAAGGCTCTTAACTTCACTCCTCATCCCAAGCCAGCTCCCTCGTTCTCAGGATTTGCTGCTACCCCACTCCCAGCACTCAAACAAGGGCTGTCTCTCTCTTAACTGCCCAGACCCCACTGAGAGGGAAAATCCATTTAAAAACTCTCTTTATTTAGCAAATTGAGTATTAGAGTTCAGGAATGTGACTTATCCCACATTATTCCACACTGGAACGGCTATAGCAAAAAGGACCCAAAATGCCAGGTATTGGCAAGAAATGGTGTCCCAGGGCCCTCATGACCTGCTGGGGGGTTTGCTGCCTGAATTTTCCAGTTGGGGCATGGTACCTGCTAACTTTGAAAACAGATCTGCTCTCTGAGGCAGTGATTTCACTTTCAAGCATAGATCTAACAACAGCAATTGATAGCAATTGTGCAAAGATGAAAATAGCAGAAAAGTAAATGAATTTGCAGAAAACAGATTTTTGATGCAAATTCATTCACTCTCAGCCATGAGCTGGATACTCACATACATCATTTGGCTGCACTGAGAATGAAATGGTCCTCCTACCCTTTAGCTAAGATATATGGTGGAGATAAAGGGCCACATATCTCTAGAACAAAGAGTAGAAGGCCAGTAAGGAGACAGGGTGAGGGGCTTGGAGGCACCTGTGCAGCCTCCTCCCCCAGCACCCTGTCACACTTGTGTCAGCTGCATGATCACCCCACTCCTGTTGGGAGATCTGATCATCTTGTCCTGCAACTCAGTTTCTATACATCCCTGGCAAGGGGTTGCAGAGTGAGTCTATCTTGGTCACAAATTATAGCATGAATATTTCTTAACTAATTGACTTCTTTCTGTACTTATTTTTCCTTCACTCATTAAAATTTATCTGAACACTCTCAATAAGCCAAGCACTGTCCCAGATTCTTGGTGGGAGGAACATATCAGATACCACTCCTCCCTTTCCAGAAGTTGATGGTGCTGTAGGAAGTGATGGACATACAGACAACGAAGTGGCTAATAAAATCTGTATAAGGCAGAGTGGGAGCACACAGCTCCTTGGGAAGGGAAACAATCAACATTACATGGAAGTTAAGACCTAGCTGGTCTCAGGAGTTAACAAGACTCTCAGTGGTTGGAAAAAGAGAGAAAAGGAAGTTGCTGTGAAGGCAGATGCACAGGCAAGGTCACAAAGGCATGAAAGAGCCTATGAACCCCTGGAAGGTGCCAGGAATTCAGTCAGACTGGAGCTGAGGGCACAAGATGGGGCAGAAGCCTACTTGGGAGGTGGACAAGGGCTAGGTCCTATACAGTGAAACTAAAAAGTTCAGACTTATTTATAGGCAAGAGAGAATCATTAAAGGATTTTTAAAAAGGGAACTATTTATTGGCTTGTTTTTAAATAGACATGTGCATAAAGACCCAGAATATTCCCATCATCCCAGAAAGTTCCCACCCATGTTCCTCCATCTTACGAGTCACTTGTTATGGTTTGTGTCTGGATGTCTCCCCAAAGCCTCATGCAGTTATGAGGGGTGGGATTTTCAGAGGTGACTGAATCTAGTTTGTTCATGGTCCAGTGGTGCAATTAAGGGTGTGAGTGGTACACCTGACCTAGGGCAGGCAGCCTACACACAATATAAGGTACACAAAGAGGGGTGTCCCCTCTCTCTCTCTCCCTTATTGTTTTGCTACAATCTTCCTGCCATGCACTGTTCTCTGCCACACTGCTCTGCCTTGGAGCCAGATGATTATGAATTTAAACCTCTACAAACTATGGGCTAAATAAACTTTTCTTTCCTTAACATTAGACATTGGGTATTTTATTTCAGCAATGAGAGAAAAGTAACTAAGACACCACTATCGATGATCTCTCCTCCCCATAGATTAGCTTTGCTGATCCTAAAACTTCACACTAGTTGAACCACATATTATGCATTTCATGTGTCTGGCTTCTTTCACCCAGCAGCACATTTTGGGAACTCATCCACACTGTTGCATGTATCAGTAGCCCATTCTTTTTAACTGCTGAGCACTATCATTATAGGGTGTTAAATGGAAAATGGGGT